>MU159998.1:10781-35778 GCA_015888305.1 Antheraea pernyi
TTTTTTTTTATGTCATAGGTGGCAAACGAACAGGTGGGTCACCTGATGTTAAGTGATCACCACCGTCCATGGACACTAACAACACCAGAGGAGTCGCAAGTGCGTTGCCACCCTTTGGGGGGAAGGGTTAGGAGAGGGAGAGGAGAGAAGGCAGGGTAGGGGAGATGGGCCTCCGGCGCTCTCACTGACCGATCGAAACACAACAATGCAAGCACTGTTACTTCACGTCGGTTTTCTATGAGAGCGTGGTACTACTCCGAGCGAGCCGACCCATTCTTGCTGAAACCAGTAATAGTTTCAGCGTGGCTCTACCACCATTTATTCGCGTTTTTGTCATAATTAGCTTTGCATTTTTTGAAGTACAACTACATGGGATGGCTTTGAAATTTAGTTCCGTCACCTTTTTGTGTGACGATGCAGTGGTGGAGTAAACACTGTGTTTTTTTTTTGGTAGGGGTTTACAACCTGACTGGGTCGCAACCACCATGTATATGGCGAAAAAGCTCGTCAAAGTGATTCGCTTCTGCGGGTCGCGTTTCGGGATCAGCCTGTGCATATCCAGCTTTTTGCAGGCCGGCATGACAGCGGCGACCGGCGATGGATAGTGTGTCACTCGGTGGTCACCATTGTTTCTGCATTGTACTGTGCTTACCATCAGGTATAGTGCAGTCATTTTGCCGAGCTACTATTTAAAAAAAATGTATTAAAATACACTTCAATCGTTTTTGGAAACGTCTCTCTGCCTGTCTGTTTATTTGAACACGCATCAATACTAGAGAAAGAAGTACGAGAGAAAAGTAGACTTAATACATTCAGATGATTTTATTAGTCACTGTTTTTTATATTAATTTCTACGCGTACGGAGTCGCCGGCACAGCTAGTTTCTTATATTATATCTCCTGTGGGGCGCACTGCATATATATATATATATATTTGCATCTGTTCCGAGCGACGCTAACATTATTAACAAAAGTTATCCCTAATACGTTTTTGCATCTTCCGCTCATGACGACGTCAACATTCTTTTAAATAAAAAATGTATTTAATATAGAGTATTAGTTTCCGTAACTTTGGTTGTAATTTCGTTTTAAATCTGTTTATAAAATACGCATTAAGCTATCATAGTTTTATTATCACGTTAAATATTAATTATACATTCGGTATTAATTATTCCTTCAATAAAGTATACTTTTGACATTGGCAAATATTTCAGCGAGGCTAATCTTCAAAATAGAAGTAATCTAATTACAGAACAATATGTGCATTTTTGGCGCGGATTTCGATCGTTGTGTAATGGTTTTTATTTTTTATTCACAATCTTACCTTGTTTTATCTGGTATTATCTAATATTGTTGACTGTTTGCGTGATATATCTTAGTTATTGTGCACAAGTGAAATGGATAATACATAATAAAACGTAACATGAATTATGAGATGTCATAAAAACTCCTTGGAAAGTTCTAACAAGGACGCCGCCATTTTGTCAGAGCACTGAAATTACCTAACAGTTAGGTAACGTAATAACATAATATGCGAAATATTTACTTGCATGATAATAGTTATTTACGTCTGCCAATATGCGCTATGTGATCATAATACCCATCATCATAAACTAAGACACTGTGAAGGTTCTATCACCATCTATCGAGACTCAGTCTGGTTACATAATAGTCACGTTCAAGGTGAGACAAAGGGTTCGCAAAAAAAAATCGATCTTTAAATGTATCCGCATTGTGGTGTGAATCGATTCACAAAGAAATTGAAGTCTAGAGGATCGATTAAACAAAAATTATAGTGTCACAGATCGGCTCATTGGATCGATTCGATGTTTAAGCTTCCTTGTACACAATAAATATATAATATTTGTTGTGTACATTGTTTAAATTCAATTGTTTCAAGTGTTTCGAGCGGTAAGCCCTAGTGGCTGCAACACAGTTGATAACTACACCAGTTACTGGCGCTCACGTAATATAATTATCTTTTGAAAACTAACATACTATTTTGTTGTGAAAACTAACATGATCTATATACTATTATTATACAGCCGAAGACTTTATTTGCTTGAACGCGTTAATCTCAGGAACTACTGCACGCATACATGCTTACACATGAAAGTGGAAGGGTTTTATTTTTTTTACCTTATCAAACTGAAATAGTTTAGAAAATTATCCGATCCGAAATATATATAAGAGTTGTTGTGATATGTATGATTGGTACACATATATGTTTCAACAACTCGTATATGTATGAATATTTAGCTTAACTTAGGTTAGCTCCAGGTCCGGCGGACGAGGGGAGTTAGCTGGCGTGTACCCAGTCAGTCTCTCTATAGGTAGGAGCCCGGCGGTCACCTTCCGCCGGGTGGACCGTTGGGGCGGCTTTACAAGGTGATTAGCAATCTCGATCCCTTGCCACCCCAACAATAACGGTCTGTCGGTACACCGTGGGGTTTTAGTCCGTGCGAGTCGGACATAACCCACCCTCTCGCCCGGGAGGGTGGCGTATCCATAAGGGATTTACCCAACTTAAAAAAAAAAGATAGGTAGCGAATTGCATGTATCAGGCAACAACCCAAGCCGAGGTGTGCCGTGCAGCCTTGAGCTAGTTATCAAATAAAATCGGCTGAGTGCCTTAAGCGCTCGCCTCAGTAGTCTGGTGAAGCTGTTAAGACCTTGCTAGGTCAATAGCGTATTCAGTTCGTAAAAAAATGCAGACAAAGTCGCGGGCGGCTGCCACTTGGTAGTAAACGAGATATAGATAACCTAAGCTGAATGGAGGGTACGTTTCTATTCACGCCGAGTACATATATCTAGATAGAGATAACTTTAGGCGTTCATTACACGACAATTCCCTATAGACTAAGTTAGGATTACCAAAGTTCTATTGGCAGTTCCGAACGGGTCGAGTTAATTTGTACTTCGAAGAGTTACTGTTTCCGAATTCATATAAAAACTAATTCCTGATATAACTCATCAGTCAGTATATTCGTAACGAGTTTGTGGCCGACTGAATAACGTTTAATTTATTCATTTAAAAGGCAAGACTTAATTAAACATAAGTAATAATTTATCAGTGGTATATCGGACGAAACTGGATAAAATAGAACTCCACTTATTACTTTTATGTTAATATACATTCCATCAGTAAAATTTGAATTTCTGATGAAAAAAATAATAGTTTATAGGAAAACTAAACAACACGCTTTCTAGGTAACCAAAAGTTTATAGTTTATATTTATTGTCTATAGGTACGATAAGAATGTAAATATAAAGTGTACTTTTTATATTTTTGCGAAAAACATTTTTACAGGTCTTTACGAATAAGTAATAGAATACAATTCAACCATTTTTAGAAATGTCTGCCTGTCTATCTGTTCGACTGCTACTGCTTGATACTGCTAAAGTATTGCATTCACGATAATACCTCATCAAGAAAATAATAAACCATAACCAAAAAACATTGCCGATTTACCTGATAGTAAGGGCCGCATTTTACTCTTTCAAATAAAAACTTTTAATTGGATTTGTTGCAACTTTAGAATAATATTCCTAGCATATACATATCAGGCACTTACCATATGTACGGTGCTCCAATTAAAAGTTTTTATTTGAAAGAGTAAAATGCGGCCATTTATCATCACAAACTTTCACGTTTATAATAGTATTAGAATAAAAACGACGCAAGTGCATCTTTACATCAGTGGCTTTAAAGAGAGCTTATCATTTCCAGACTTCACTATCGTTCACATACTGATTCAGTCTATTCACAATAAGACCTGCTTCAAATGGTTCTCGAATTTACTATCCAAAAAATGGTACTATAATATAATATACTTTGAAACCTTATTGGGCGAGAAGTGACGGGTGTTACATGCGATAGAAGAATGCCTGTTAAACCCAAAGGTTTTGTCTACAAGTCCATTGTAAGACCATTCATTATGTATGGCAGTGAAACATGGGCTGCAAATAAAAAGGACATCCATACTATCAAAGTTGCTGAAATGAAAATGTTACGGTGGACGTGTGGCATAACCCGACTCGATAAAATCCGCAACGAATACGTGCGAGGTAGCCTAGGAGTGCGCGATATTGCCGATAAGATTACGGAAAGTAGGCTGCGATGGTATGGTCACGTGAAAAGAAAGCCACCAGACTACGTAGGGAATTTAACACTCCAACTATCCCTACCCGGTCCAAGAGGCAGGCCCAAAACAAATTGGAAGGGTGTAGTTCTGAAGGACATGAACGAGTGCAAAGTTACCGAGGTGTATTTTTGAAAGACATGAAAGAGTGCAAAGTTACCGAAGACGATGTCAAGGACAGAGCGAAGTGGAGAAGTAAAGTACGGAAGGCTGACCCCACCACCATGTGGGATAAATAGTCAGGAAGAGAGAGAGACTTTGAAACCTCATTGTGGCATCTAATAATATTGTATAAAAAAACTTTATTGATAGTAATGATTCTGAAATATTGATTGCTTAATTTATTTTTATTCTTGCTATTTAAATAATGCAAGTGGTATGTAACATCTCAGAATTGTCAGAAATGGTTTCTTTTTTAGTTTTATTTTAGGCAACCATTTTTCCAGTAGGTTATTACTACCATTGTCGAGTAGGTGATGGTATTAAAAGTTTCTTGCGATCATTTTAATGTTCTAACGAGATGGCCCTTTTGTTAGAACTTTCCAGGGACTCTTTGTGGCGATTCAGAATCCACGCTCCGTGAAATTATTTCCCATCTACTTCACATACAATAACCAAACTATATTACGTAAAACACCATCAATATTACAATATATAGAGTCAAATAACACAAGATTATGAATAAAATATAAAATCAACTACATGACAAACGAAGATCCCGCCAAAATCTCGGTTTATGGTTATATCGACCTCAATCAAATCCTGCACAGACCATTACCGCTATAGTACTTTTTTCATAGACACAGATAAAACAAATACAAAATTTATCTACAAACTCTTCAAGAACTCATTCTTGGTGAATAATAAAGAGGAGTGAATAAAACATACCATTCATTCATTCGAGAAAGCATTATGTGGACGGAAACTTAATTCAGGGGCCGACACAAAAGTCACCTCTCTCTCTCATAACTTGGTCCCGTGAATCTGAGTACACCGAGCGGTGACAATACGGGCGCAAAACTTGTTTGCCGCAAGTCATAAATAATTTGTACGATTATATATTTATTTTACTTTAATTGATGTAACCAACAGTGGGTTGTTGAAGTGAAGACTTCTTTCGGCGCGTTAAGCAGACAAATATGTGGTTGACTTCATAAATGACGCTCGCTTCCATCAAAACAGTCAATTTCGATCTAAGAATGTTCCGTGACGGAGCGAAACACGTGTAATCGATTGTGGTCATTCCACGTTAATCCGCAAAATATTTTAATTAAAAGTATTCTTATATTTTATAGTTACATACCAACAGTATCAACTGAAGTAAGATTTAACCGTCAAGTTTTTGAAGTTATACTTCTTTTGGCGTGTTAGGGAAAAATGATGAGAGTAAATTTTTACGATGCGCGCGCATACCGTCACGAAAAACCGACATCCTGAAGTTAGATATAGTCAACATTTTGTTTTTTTTTGTATTTCTTTGTATAAAAATTTTCAATGTATTAAATATCTTTTTTCTATTGTTAGTGTCGTTTTTTCTACAAACGTAGAATACGGCAATAGAAAAAAATATTTTAAAAGATTTTTATCTTGTTACGCCAAAGAAGTATAACGTCTAACGCGTGTACATAAGTACACACGCACTATTTTTTAATTTTATTTATTGTTTAATTACTAATATTTGTTTTTTTTTTCAATTAACAGTTTCAGGTTTAACTATTCAGGTACACCGCGCGCAAATAAAATCAAACGGTTTTTGTTGCAGTGAAACATCGTAACGACCAATCGATTCCAAGTGGAAGTCAATTAACATCCACTATATATTTAATAATAGATTTCCGCAAAGTAACGTCATTTCAATAAAATATTTCAGAAATTACCGTATATATCTACTTATATATGTATACTTCCGTATATTATAAACTTCACATTCATAGTGTTACTATGTTCTTATTTGGCCACTTGGCCACAATTGAAATTCAACACTGGTGTCACTTGTAAAGGTAGCAGTTAGCACATGCTGAATTGAGCTCCATTGTAACAATACCACGGCATAATTTCAATAGTGCGTAATTTCCTTGATTTATTTTAAGTTATACATATCCCTGTAACTATTATTTCACTACTGTAATGCCCGTGTATTTGGTACAATAAATATATTTCCTTCCTTTCTTTCAATCACGATTGATATTGATTAGAGATTCGTCAGTTCCCAGAATCGCCAAGTGAAATTAGCTGCGTCCGCTCGTATCTCGGTCCACGGTAAAGTATGCCAGCGGAAGAAACTAATTCTCTAACGTGCTTGGAACTTTATTCGTTAAACTTTTGAAGGCGATGTCAGAGCCAACGCTGATGCGGGGCTATCTCTGCCATTTATATTATTTAAACTCGTACGTATTGTTACATACCAAACTAAGATTACTAATATATTTTTAGCAGGCTCCACAAAAACGGGGTAATGTTTATCGAGTATATGTATGTATATTTCGTTCTGTGGCCTAAAGTGGTTAAGGGTCCTTAATATATAAGGTTTATTTCTGCAATTGAAACGCAAAAGTAGTACAATGATTTTTGAGTGTACATATGTATATTTTTTTGTCACACTCTGAGGCCAAAACTGCTTTATGGTTTTTAATGTATAAAGCGTCTTGCTGCAATTGAAGCCTTACATTTATAGAAATGAACTTCTATAAAGTTAAAAATGGGGCTACATTTATTGATTTATCATTCCGAGCGTATAAAACCACCCTTAGAACAACATCTAAATGTACCTAACGCGAAAACTTGTCCCATCTCTCCTTATTTATCACCAAATAGGGCTCTTCGTGGAAAATATATTGTGTGTATTACAGGCCTTTTACTGGTATTACCTACAGTTAACCAATTGAGCTTAATTTTTTCTTTTAGTTTTCTTTTGTAAGCATTTATTTTGATATTTATAATTTTTAGAGATCTATGTTAGGGGTATTTAAAATATAACACTAACAACAACTTGTATCTTCGTCTATTTTGCTATCTTTGCAAATTATAACACCACATAATTTCTTCACGTCACGCTAATAGCTTACTCTCGGGTTGTAAGGTTATTACCAATTTATTTAAGGCTTATTGTACTTAAACAATAAATTCATAATTAGAGTTATCTTTCACGAACAATACATTTTTTTTGATGCAAGAGTACACTATGTCTTTTTTTGAGACAAGGCATCCAACGTTGGACATGTTATAATATTGATTATCTAATGACGTATATATATAGAAGGAAAGCGATGATGGCTCACTGATAGTGTGTTCGAACATCGAAGCTTTGATTGTAAGTTCAAACCTACAATGTACCACAGCTTTTCGTGGAGGATAATATCGTGATGAAATCATAACATAGTGTTAATTAACTTTTTCTATTTATTTGGTGCATAAGGTGAGAAACCTGGGGCATGTATCAAACGAGCATTTGGGGTGTAAGGAGTGTCGAATAACATCATAAGACTTGAGACACCCAAGCCATCCTCACGTGCACGTGGTGCACCCTACTGAGTAACGAACAAGGCAATGGCGAAAGCAGGTAGTACGGTTTTACAGCATGACTGGGTCGCAACCACCATGTATAAAGCGAAAAAGCCCGTCGTAGAGATTCGCTTCCGCGGGTCGCGTTTCGGGATCAGCCTATGCATATCCAGCTTTTTGCAGGCCGGCGTGACAGCGGCGACCAGCGATGGATAGTGCGTCAATCGGTGGTCGCCATTGTTTTTGGATTGTACTGTGCTTACCATAGGCATAGTGCAGTCATTTTGCCGTGCCATAATAAAAAAAAATTTAAAAAAAAATCGGGATTTGCATACATTAACTAAATCAAATTAGTAACACTATCGGCTGACGGTGAAGGAAAACATCGTGAAGGTACCTGAACCTGATAAACTCGTAATATCACTGTATGTGGGAAAACATATAACTGTATTCTCAGAGTTTGAAAAATCATCAAAACATCGTGAGTTGGCGTGGTGATTATGGCGACGTCTGGTTTGTAGACCGAATAATAAAAAATAAAAATAAAACATAACTGTATTCTCAGAGTTTGAAAAATCATCAGTACATCGTGAGTTGGCGTGGTGATTATGGCCGTACCTTCCTTTGGGAAGAGGCCTATAATTATGATGGCTAAATATGAGTATCCCTCTATTATTATCATCGATTGATTGATTACTCTATTTGTCGCTGTGAGGTTCAGTTTATGTGGAACAGTGCAGTGGACAAAAATGTGTTACTCTTTAGCAGCACCTGGGGAGCACGTGCAGAAAAATGAGAGGTACACTTCCTACGGTTGCAAGTAATTTTTACCGACCCTCCCGATGAAATAACGCCAGTGAACACTCAGTACCAGCCTGTCTCTACAAACAGAGCGTGCTCACGCCCACGCCCGCGTAACCACAGATCACGCCGCCGTGGTCTGGGGGTAAATTTCGCTTCCGCACACCAGACAAGGCCCCCCTCGGCAGTGGCTCAAGCCTCGGTCCGTTCCCTCGGCGTGGAACCCTTGAGTACGCTGCT
Source organism: Antheraea pernyi (assembly GCA_015888305.1). NCBI lineage: Eukaryota > Metazoa > Arthropoda > Insecta > Lepidoptera > Saturniidae > Antheraea > Antheraea pernyi. The sequence goes on from MU159998.1 coordinate 19,465, forward strand.
CACGCGATACAGTGACACAAAATCTTACATCACTGCGACAACATTACCCATATCACCTCCACACACGTGCACGCATACATGCTTACACATGCAAGTGGAAGGGTTTTATATTTTTCCCTTATCAAACTGAAATAGTTTAGAAAGCTATCCGATACGAAATATATATAAGAGTTGTTTAGGTATGTATACTTGGTACACACATATGTTTGAACAACTCATATATGTATGAATAGTTAGCTTAGCTTAGGTTAGCTTACATAGGTCGCGAATTGCATGTATCAGGCAACAGCCAAGCCGAGGTGTGAGCTAGTAATAGTACGTTGAGCTAGTTATGAAAATAAAATCGGCTGAGTGCCTTAAACGCTCGCCTTAGTAGTCCGGTGAAGCTGTAAAGACCTTCCTAGGTAAATAGCGTAGTCAGTTCGAAAACAAAAACCACTCTCATTTGACAATCATTCGCGAAGAACCTATAGTTGTGTTTCGGCAGCTGCAATTGAGAACTATTCCTTCTCTTGGTTTTGGTGTGGTACTATTATTTTATAGTGTTATTATGTTGGTATTATTATATTGTTTAAACTCACTTGGCCACAATTGAAAATGAGTGCGGGGTTACTTGCAATGGCGGCAGATAGCACATGCTGAACTGTCCGCTATTGTAGCAATACCGTATCATAAATTTAAAATATTATAACGTTTAATTTTGTGTATGTTATACATATCTTTATAACTCTATTTTATTTAACTATTGTATACCCGTCTACTTATATGCTATAATATATTTTTTATTTCTTCTAACGCAACCTCGTTATGAGAGTGTCAAACGTTCCTACATATAAAGTATAAGATTTTGCATTAGAAACCTATGCTCAAGACAATATATAAATCATCCTTCCTCGTACTCTTACCTTCAAGACAGCTGTTAGAATTTACAACACTTAAGAATAATATAGTCTCATGTAAGTAATCGTCAATGGCTCAAAGAAGCGAACTAAAGAAAACCAACCCTCAGTATAAAAAGCATTTCAGTCAACATAACCGTTGAAACCCGAAAACTGCGTTATTATAACGGCCATGTCTCCATAAAACGTCTGTTTTGAGGTAGAGAGTTTTAAAAATTTATTCCTACCCCATCGACCCACGGTTATCCACCTTAACATGTCTGCCTACGGTTCATGTTTCAATGTCATTTTAATTGGAACGGGCAGGTGCGTGAGAATTTATTAAATGCGAGTTATAAAAGTTATGGAATCTCTATTTCTTCGTAGCTCATTATGATTCAGTAATATCGGAGTGCTTGTAAGTAACTAATATACAGCTTAAAAGGTTGTTTGTTTGAATGAAGTAATCTCTGAGATTACCAGTTACATTTAAAGAGTTTTTCTAATATATAGGATACTAACTGGTCAGCTACGCGTTGCTGTGGCTCAGTTTTACATATTGAATTAAGTAATACACGTGCACCATCAAATAAACTAGAGTTACAAAAGAAATTCAAAATTAATACGTGGCACTATCTATAACAGCAGGTCCTACAGTTTTCTGTGAAAAAACTAATTTAAAACGCCATCTGTTGGTGACTGATGACACTTAATTAATAACAATAATCAACATTGACAAAAATTTCATTTGTATTTTGGAAATATAGAGGGCATTTATCCAAATATAAATTATACTATCTCTCAACTTGGAAAAAATTATACATAAATGTCAAGTTTCATGAAGATCGATTGAGTAGTTCCGGAAATCATCGTGGACAAACATTATGACTCTGGATTTTTATATATTTAGATTAATTAAAGGAAGCTACGAACTGACTATCATCACGCTACTACTTTTAGGGGCTAAGCAATTACCATTCAAAATATTAGATGAAAATGGGGTGATAATAAGAGCAGGCTATGTCCAATGGCGTGTGGTACTGGTAAACAAGGTTGAGTTGATTACCCGACGAGATCCGATCATTGCCGAGATGAGATGAACTGTGAATACCTATGTTAGCGAGGTACTACGCCGCGTCTATGATTAGAATAATCAGCTGATTGCTTAATATTCCTGAGTTATTTGTAATTGGTTTAGGCTTATTTAAGTGTGTTAGAAGCAATTACAATTTCGGATATTAAATGCGTGTAATATCGTAGTTTACTTGACACTTAAAATAACTGGGAATGGTAGCTTGTTTCACGGCTTTAAATGTTTTTAAAATCAAATTGTTCCTAGTGGTAGGTGTACTAACTAAAACTGTCAGCACAGCAAACGAAACATGCGGCCATGTTTTGCTCATATCAAAACTTATACGAGAGGTAGCGTTTTGAAGGATACATTTGGAACTTTGTCAGCGCGGCATAATGTTACAGACGACCGTGTTACGTACACCTGTGCCACTAGGTAATTCCAAACAGATCAGTGTTATTTCATATCTGCAAGGTTATACGTTGTCCGGGCGTTTTCCTGTATTTTCTTCCGTACCTTTATTGAACATATATTTGAAATCCAAATGAAGAAAGGTCCGTAGTCATTTTATTGCAATAAAGTTTCTTTTTCTCTTTGTATTATTTATATTTATTTAACACTAGCTGAGCCCGCAACTCCGTCCACGTGGAAACTAATGTAAAAAAACAGTAACTAATAAAATTATCTTCATATATTCAGTGCATTTACTTATCTACTTTTCTCTCGTACTTAAGTGCCGGCGTTATTAAAATTACAATAATTTCTGAACAGTTTGTGACGTTGTAAGGGGTAATCTCAGGAACTACTGGTCCGATTTGAATAATGCTTTCAGTTTTATATAGCTCATTCATCGAGAATGTTTATAGGCTATATACCATCACGCTAAGGCCAATAGGAGCGGAGCACACAAGAAAAATGTTTCAAAATCTAGATGTTTTTTTTGGGAGCTTCTGCTGTGTGTCAGCGTTAGCCCAGAGTAGTAACTATTACTACGCGGATGAAGTCGCGGGTAGGGGCTATAATCTATATACTAATATTATAAAGAGGTAAAGTTTGTGAGTTTGTGACGTTCTAGGGGGTAATCTCAGGAACTACTAAACCGATTTTGAAAATTCTTTTACCAATATAAAGTCACGTAATTTATGAGTGTCATAGTCTACATATCATCACGCTAAGGCCAATAGGAGCGGAGCAACAATGAAAAATGTTTTAAAATCGAGGTATTTTTCCTTTTGAGAGCTTCCGCTGCGTCTTAGCCCAAAATAACTATTCCACGCGTGCGAAGTCGCGGGCAGAAGCTATTAACTAATTATATTATCTATAATCTATACTAATATAGTAAAGAGGTAAAATTTGTAAGGTTGTAGGATGTAATATCTGGGGAGTCCGAGAAAAATGGTCAAACGAAAACGTTTCTTACGAACGCTGCCTTAATTATGAGATGTTCTAGAGAAAAGCTTGACCAATGCCTATTATCGCCCAACGAAGTGGGCACGGGTCGGCTAGTATTACAATAAAGAGGAACTATTGGCGTTGCTGACATTAAAAATTATTAATCATAGCAGTCTGTGAGAGTTCCACTGCTAGTTTAAAGTTCTCATCCCGCGGGAAAGGTATGGATATAATAAACACGTCAACTGACGGTGTGTTATCAATTTCATACATGCCGGGGTCTGAACTTGGGTACATCGGAATGATATTCCACCAGTCAAACCACGACTTCTATTTTATTTCTAAGACAATAGTTTTCTTTTGTCTTCAATACAATGAAAACAGCGCGAACATCATGAATAAACGAATAATTTAAAAGGAAAATTTGGTACATAAATATATATTCATAATTGTTCATCGCGTAGAAGTAATTCCGGAATTTTCGGTTCGAGTTATCAAAGGTGATAATTAAGATAAACCGTGAGCACGTTCCGTCTGACGTCACGAACACGCACGAATAACTAGGAACGAGTGAAACCGTGTGTTACAAATATAGTTCAACGAGTAACCGAGTTATTTCGTTTGAATTAATTCCAAAACGTGATATATGAGTATTAGATTGTATTCAGGTCTTTAATGATTTATTATTCATATTCAATAGTATTGTATATAAAAACACAGTTATATTATATCTAAAAAGCTGTGGATATGTTACCTACATGTTATTTTGACAAAACAAATGACACGATAACGCACACATACGTAAAGTAATATTGTAACGCCACACTGTCTTACATAAAATGTGGAAGAAAGATGGCATATTCTCAATATCGGTGGTGATAAAGAAATAGTTCTATCTTATTTAGATACAGATGGATTGACGGGGCAGCCGTTAAAAATAAGCTAGGTAGCCAAGTTTTAACAAGGCACTGTCTAAGCGCTTATGACGTATTTACAGCTTTTTAATTATATTATCATTGATAAAAGCAAGTATAAATGTATTTACAACTAGCTTTTGCTCTTGGTTTTCCTCGAAAAGAATACAGATTTTCTTAATGAAACCCTATCTACTTTTGTACAGTTGACAGCGCGTATGCAAAATTTTATAATGATCAATTTGTTAATACTTGAGAGCGTAACAGACAAACAAACTCAATTTTGCATTTGTAATATTTGTTAGAATTACCTTTATACATCATTACCCTGCAAATATGTCTTCCTTTTTATACTAGTTCGGTAAATTGACCACACAATAGCTGATGGAAAGCTTAGTACAGTTCAAAAACAACGGCGACTGTCGATCTTAAATAGCGACGGCAGTCGTCGTTATCATGCCGACCTGCATGTGTTTCTTCACACCTCGTTTGATGGACACGACATTATAAGAGGAAGGGGCACACACTGGTCGGGAGGTGATTTCACATCTTCGCAGTACGACAAAGATAAGAATTTCCAAACTTCTTCGTTCTTGCCGGGATGGTTGCTACTATGCTATATATACTATGGCTTATGTCTACTATGAACTTTTTAAGGCATTTTATATTCTCTCTCTTATTTTATTTTTGGCATTATTACTGGCATTGTCTAGTATTTAATAATAATACAAATGTCTTTGGATAATTTCAATATTTTGACAAGATGGTGGTTCTCTTGTTAGAACTTTCCATGGAGTGTTTGTGGCATTTTAGTGAAACATCACCAATATTATAAAATATAGAATCAAATAACACAGGATTATGAATAAAAAATAAAATCAACTACATTCGAGACTCGAAGATCCTGCAAAAACTCTTTATATTGTTTTACACGTTTTGGTTTTGTGTTGGTATATTTTGATTAAATTGTAATAATTCCACTTCAATATTTCTCGGACCTGTAAATACTCAGACGAGTGCTGCAAATGAAGTTATAATAATCTAGGTTAGTTATATGAAATCTTACCGTTGCCTACAACGTAACGAATGCTACGGTGCTACGTGTTTCCGTGGTCGCGTAGCGCTACGTGGGACACAGTGACCTAAACTAACTCACTCTTCATTGCTGTTTTTGAAATGAAAAATTCTTTAAGCACATTAAACAGTAAAAGACAGTAATCCGTGACGCTCGGAACGATGACGTTGAATCGGATTTGATCGGCTCCACTCGTCACCAAGTGCGTATTGGTTCGATTCAATATCAAATACATACGGGTCGGTGACTCACTAAATCGTATATATTCGTCTACCATCACTTTTACTGTCTGTGCATAGTTGCAATAATTACGGTATTATTTTAGTACTGTACTATACTATAATGGTACTGATAATGGTAATTAGTAATGTACTATAATTGTAATATAATATTATGATCTTTTATATATTACGGGGTGCCAAAAAAGTCATTTTTTTGTCTCGCTCTCATCGCAAATTATCATAGGGTATATTAAAAAAACTGTCATAAAGGCCGCTCTTAATTTTAATTTTAAGTGGTCCTCGATTGAACTTTAAATAATAGCTTTATTTCGCCCGCTTCACTTCTTTTTAACACTCGATTTTGGTTCCCACCTGTGATTTGTGTACATCGGATTTTTATAGTATAAATCAATTCTTAAGGAATAAACTCTAAAAAAATATCTTACGTAGAATATATAAAAAACAAAGTAACTTTTGTTACAAAATTAAATAAGGAAACAAATTTAGTAACCGACGTGTTACCGCACCTTCACGTATCCGACCCGTCGCGAGTAGGTACATAACATTACCTACATATTTCTTCATAACATACCTTTTACCGAAGGCGATTTATCGTCGGAACAGAATTACGTTTCAAATAAAAATTGGTATTTTTCCGAGTCTCTTCCATTAGCATCTCCCCTTCTTTCTTAACATTCCTAATGGTACCTATATTTGTCGCAACGATGACATGATGTTGGAGGCAAAGAGAGATATATATCTATATACTAATATATAAAGCTGAAGAGTTTGTTTGTTTGTTTGGTTGAACGCTATGATCTCAGGAACTACCAGTCCGATTTGAGAAAATCCTTCGGTTTTAAATAGCTCATTTATCGAGGAAGGCTATATATCATCACGCTAAGACCAATAGAAGCAGAGCACCAATGAAGAATGTTTCAAAATCGGGCACTTTTTTCCTTTTGAGAGATTTCGTTAGTTGTAGTAACAATATTCGTTCAATAGGACAGGCGAAGGAATTAATCCATACAGCCAATTCTGAAGTTGTCAATATAGGTATTTCTTATACATCCTTTAATAAATTTTCTTCCATGTCCAAGTTACAATAAAGGCATAAGCGCCAAATCTTCTATATAATATGTCGAACATTATTTTATCCATTATTATAAGACTATGAAGATAATAGTCTTCATAATCATAAAACAAAATTGTTCAAATAAAGATTTCATTAGCGTTAGTATTATATACGTTGCCATAGTAACGTGGTAAGTTTCTATCGCAAACATTTTCGAAGTTTATTTTGTTTTCCTATGCAAAAAGTTTATACTACTTTTATTTCTAATTTTTTATTTGTTCTCTATTACGTATTATAAAAATAAAGTTTGTGTATGTACAATTAAAATAACTAATTTTTTATGAATGGATATGACTACAAATGACCAAAAAAAAATTTCTTTATATTTTTATATTAGTATATTTTCTCTGTTTGTTTGTTTGTTGCGGGTAATCTCCAAAACGGCTGGACCTATTTTAACGGGAATTTTACTTTTTACTGCCAGATAGCCGAAATTATAGCGGTTGACAAATTCTATTTTATTTGTCCGCGGTTTCGTCCGCATGACCATTTCCAAAATGGTTGGACCAATTTTCACGGGATATTCACTGGTGGGATAACGTCTTCCGAGCCCGCTAGTTATTTGCCCGTAAAAGCCCCGTGAAAGTCGGTCCAACCAATTAGGAGATAGTAGGATATTGCGGATGTAGTCTTGAGTAGCAAAATAAAATAGTCTAAGTTACTTCTTATAAGATGAGTTATCTGCCAGTGAAAGTCCCGTGAAAATCAGTTCAAGCATTACGGTGGTGAAAATGGCATGAAAATGGTCGTTTTTGACTTTATCGTGAACAGATAAACTGACAGAGGACTTTCTTTTTAACCAACTTCGAAAAAGGAGGAGGTTACTATGTTCGATTGTATGTATTTTTTATGTATGTTAACCGATATTTTCGTCAATTGTAAACCGATTTTAATGGTTCTTTTTTTATTTGAATTGGTACACTATGTAGTGATTAACTGTTACCTGTGCATTCGTTCGTGTGAAATTGATCAAAAATATGTTACAACCGCGTGAGACGTGTGTGTGCCCTACTGGACTCCAAGAATAAATATACATAATTGAAAGTCATAATCTGTATGTAATATGAATTATATCATCTTTTTGATCAATTTGGCGGCTATATTGTTTTGTTTACCGCGTTTGCTTCTACATAACTCAGTGATTATAGCAACGTATAAGAATAAATTAAGTATGTCGACAATAAGGGCATATTATATCTATATAATAAAAGATTTATGATATATTGTTCGATAATGTATAACTTATAATTTGCATTTTTTTCTTATATAGTGTTAGTGAGCACTGAGTGAGTGTAGAGAGAGAGAGAGAGTGGTATATAGTAGGTTGAAGTTCCAGGTATGTTGCTGATGATAAATCCCATCCCATTCGATATACTATTTGTATTCATATATCTAATGTACACGTTACATGTTACAGTTGGCGTGCGCTTTTTCAAAAACATTTGTAACTACGACACGCACGCCAACTGTAACATGTAACGTGTACATTAGATATATGAATACAAATAGTATATCGAATGGGATGGGATTTATCATCAGCAACATACCTGGAACTTCAACCTACTATATACCACTCTCTTCCAATTTACATGTTCGGAAAATATTTTTATGCACCATTATCTTTTTATTTATTTTTAATGCACCACGATCTCATCTGGTGCTGAATGTCGATGTGCTCCTCAAAACCTGAGGAGATTGGTTCTCAAGTGCAGCTGTCGGAAGAGACCGACAGGTACTTAGCGACAGATTTTCAACTGGAGTGGGGGTAGCTAGATAGACGGAATTAGAAAAAGCCCTACTACCATACGCATTAGATTTTATTATATGTTAATGAGGTCAAAGTTGCAATATTTCTATAAAAAATATATAATTAAAATTCGGGTCATTATCTTTTTTTATCTTAATTCATTAAAATAATTTAATTTAATTCAATGGTGAAGAATAATTTAAGGATAGATAGAACATAAAAAAGGGGATTAAGCAATCTCTTATAATAAAAACTTTAAAATGTTAATAAAGATAATAAATATACACGTAAGTCTAATACGTTGGCTTAGTATTTAATCCTAAAAGTTAGGTATAATGTATGAGTCTTCGACTATACGACATTACATAATCACTACTACTCACAATTGATTGTATACTTATTTATGATAAACCTACCGATACAGACAAATATAAAGTGGACAATGAAAAAAGGTGAGATTCTAAAATTCGTACATATTCAACCGAATTGGAATTCTAGTAGGTATGAATGTCATACCGTTTGTATATAGAAAGAAAGAAAGAAAATGTTAAGAATATGTTTATTGCAGCAAATATATGGATAACACAATAGTAGAAAAATAGAGTTACTAAGATGTATATAATATAGAAAAGGAATAAAGAATCTACGTTAAAACATATTAAAATTATACCACATTTTAACTGCAAAGGCGCACAATTCGGCATGTGCTGGCTGCCATCTTTACAAATTACCCCAGCGCTAATCTCCCATTGCGGCCAAGTGGGTTTATGTATCTAATAATAATAACACTATAATAATAACTCTATAATTGTGAAGTTTATTATGTAAGTATATGTATGCATATTCATATATGTATATGTAAATATTCATATAAGAAACTAAGTATTTAATAGGTGAGATATATAAATTAATGGATAAATAAAGAATAAATAAAAAGGTAATGGGATTATATCGCTGAGATGTCCAAATTATAATTTTCGAAACACACCTGGGAGTCAAGTAAAACCATTCTTAATTTATTTTTATATATAATTAAACTAGTTACAGATCTTATAGGGGGTGGTATATTGTTCCAGCACTTACTAAGGTTGTATCGAAAACTACCTCTGAAGGATGATGTAGAGTGACGTGGAGTTAATATCTGTGTAGATAATATTCTACGCTCAGAGGCTCTATGAGTTCCTACCCAGGATTTTATCATAGAGGTACTGTGGTCTTTCAAACCTAATTGCCCCAAAGAATAGACATGCGAAATGTAATTTACTCCTTGCTTTCATTTTTAAAAGTAGATGCTTATTAATGGTAGGAGTGATATGTGCTCTAGGTGGTATTGTGAAGCAGAAACGTGATATAAAAGTGGTTTAAAAAATATTCGGCCAAATTGCTAATATTTCTTTAAAAAGTCTTTAATTTTTCAATCTATTAAAAAAAAACAATTAATTTTCTATATAACTTGCTGTGTTTCATATTTTCTGTAAACTTGTCCAGCCCGAGAAACCACTTCCAAAGATTCCGAATATCAAATATGACGGTTTGTTTAGTAGTTCATAACTTGACAAATAAACATCATAGAAAAAAACTGTGTTTTTCATATTCATACCTACTAGAAGTTCAATTTGGCTGAATATGAACGGATTTCAGGACCTCACTTTTTTATCGTTGTCCGTTTCACGTGAAATCCCTTATATATTCATTGACCAAGTATATTATATAGGTTATAAATTTGTTAACTATACAATGTAGCTTACTACCGAAAAAATCATTAAATATATTTAGAAATACATTTTTAATAACATTATATATATCGGGGGAGCCACTATTGTCCCGTGATACCGCGCTATTGACTATATCAGGGGTGTAACTAATGACCTCAAACGCTTTTGGCTGAAGTTATCGGCTGTTCATTATTTACCCCTGTGTGAGACGTCATTAGTTGGAAGGTGTTTATGTATTTGATACCTTAAAAGGCGACGGGCGACTAGATACTGGGCATCCTTGCTCAGACAGTTGGGCTAGTCACACCTACGGAGAATTCTTCATAACTATATTCAGTGTTGTGTTTCTGTATCGGTTAAAGTTTTATTCGATTGTTCTTGGTCGATCGATAATCAAATCGTAACCATGACGTCATTATGGATGACGTCATACTTCTACATAGAAGCCATTTTATCACTGCCCCGATAATATATATAATATGATATATATATAATATAATATGATATGATATATAATATGACCTACTGTGAAAGTCAATAGTATCAGTGTTTTACTGTCCGGATGTGATGCATTTCTATAAAGAACATCCACTACATTGACGCAAATCCAAGTATTAATTTAACTCATATAAAAAATGTAAAAAGAGCTATATATTTCCAAACTTATGCAATTCGATTTTATACGCAACCACGCAAGGCCGCATAAAATAATTTTTGAACTATTTAAAGCATGTAACCTTCAGGTAAGACAGCTACTAAGTAAACTTCAAGTGGTTCAGTTCAAATTGGCTCACTACGGTTTTCATGTTTGACATACTTTGAAAAGTTTAGTTCAAGTAAATATCTTTATGGAGTTGTTAATATTGTATTATTTATAAATAAATATTTTTTTACTTTTCTCATGAGTTTGTAAATTTTTTTGGTTAATCGATATTAAAACTATAAACGTGAACATATTAGTGCTTGTCTGTTTGGTACTATTTCAAGATTAGCCCTATGAATCAATCGTAATGAAGGTTGGCTTATACATAGCTTAGGGCCTAGAGAAAATCAAAGGCATTATATGCATGCAAAATATATTTAAAAAAATATCTTTCCCATTATTATATGTTTGTAGGAAAAACGGCACTAAAAATAGATAAAGTTGACTATAGCTAATTTCGTAGTGTCGGTTTTTCGTGACGGTGTGCGCGCGCGTCGTAATCAGGGTGTCATCATTTTTCCCTAACTTGCCAAAGGAAGTATAACTTCAAAAATAAAACAGATGAAGTCCAGAGGGAAAGATAATATTAAAGTAAACTACATTTATCACAAATATAGTAGACACGTTTTCAAAGTGACTTGCTTTGTCACATCTGGTTTAGCAACTGTCATAACTTATACCATTGCCAATGCTTTTACCATAGTATTTGGTATTTTGATACGATGTTAGTCTTTTAGCAATTACTTTCTTTGTTGTAAACATTTTTCTACCGCATTTGGCTAAGCAAAGTCCCAAAATGACAAGCGTTCCTTATACACAATCGTATCGAATTAGAAATAAGACAGTGTCACCATAAAAACCATAGCGGTTTCATGGAATAATACACTCTATCTATCACCCTTCCTACTAATATTGATACATTACTTACATATGTGTATTCTACTTTTATTGAAACATGTACTGTCTTCATTTATCGTAATAATATTAAACTGTAATGTTATCTATGTTTATACCTATGTAATTATTATGTTATATATAAGTATGATATTTATAACATTATATATATCGGGGAAGCCACTATTGACCTGCGATACCGTGCTATTGATTATGTCAGGGGTGTTACTATTGACCTCAGACGCCATTGGTTGAAGTTATCGGCTGTTTGTACCTGGATGTGAGTCGTCATTGGTAGGAGGTTATCGGCTGGTTATGTACCTTGATGCCTTAAAAGGCGACTGAGGACTAGAGGTTGGAGATACACGTTCAGACAGATGGGCTAATCACACCTAAGGATAATTCGTCGTAACTATATTCAGTGTTGTGTTTCTGTATCAGTTAACGTTTTATTCGATTGTTCTTGGTGGATTGATCGATCAAATCATACCCATGACGTCACTATGAATGACGTCATACTTCTACATGGACGCCATATTATCGCTGCTCCGACATATATTATCTCTTTGGTACTCATAACATCCTTCTTTGGTAATTTGTCTATGTTGACATATTGTTATTGTAGATTATTCTACGTTACACTGAAGCGTACCGAAGAAAAAATAATACTCTAGCTATCAAATCTTGTACTAGTTTGAAATATGAAGAAATTCTAAAAATTAATCACCTTGATGCACGAAACTTTTCTATTGGTTTGATAAGAGCAATTATTTTCATATATAACAACTCTATATAAATCTTTTCAATTCAGCTTCGACGTTCCTTTATTGGTTTATAAATAAAACTAAAGTTTCGTTACGTCTCGCGAAAAACCTTAGGAAAACTCATTCCTTCGCGGTTATTGTCTTTTTCCGAGGCTATACTTTCCCGATATGTTACTCGGAGGCTTTTTCTTTGGCGTGTTCCGTTAAATTTCCGAGTTTTGTCACGTCCTGTCTTGATATTTTCGGGAATATTATGTTTGTGGGGTACTGTTTTTGTGTCAGTTTGTGTTTATTTTTTTAAATTAGAACTTCATTTAAGTGTTTCAAACTTTTTTACGTAGAAGGCTGTATTCTATTATTATTAAAATTTGTATTATAATTTAAAATAGACAAAGTTATTGGTAGTTGCTATTGAATTCTAAAAAGGGGTAGTTTTTTTTTGCAACTCAAACAACGTGATTATGCTATATAGCCCACCAGGTCCACCTCCCGTCCCTTCCCATACCTTCTCCTCGTCCCCTTCCCTAAACACAGGCAAGCAACGCATTAGCGACTCCCCTGATGTTGTTAGTGTCTATGGACGACGGTGAACACTTAACATGAGGTGATCCTGCTTATTTGCCTCCTATGATATAAAAAAACGCTCGTCTATGCCACTTATTGCAAGAATACGTTTCGGCGTATCGTTTTTGGCTATTATTCACGCACTTTCACAATTCGTTCCTAGGCATAGTGAGCTTTACTCATCCTCTGTGATTGACGTTGAAGGGCGTGTTAAATACAGTCTTTGAGCCTTTGTTAAATTTCGCATTCGCTACGTCATCTATTGCGTCACGAAGCGGTAAGCGGAAAGTGTCTATTCGAAGTAAATGCGTAATCCAGCGCAATCGTCGCTGTTTGAAACTTGCCATGAAATTAAGCAGTTGTGCTATCTTTAAAATGCTCTGGCTGCTCTCTGTGTTTACTGATGACACTAAAATCAGCGTTAACATGACTTGAAAATGAAAAAAACTACACGTAGCAGAGATGCCAATGTTAAGGTGGATGTGTAGTGTAACTAGAATGGATAAGATGAGGAATGAATATATCAGAGGAAGTTTGAAATTAGCACCAGTGACAGAAAAATTGAGGAGTAATAGGTTAACATGGTATGGGCATGTCATGAGGAGAGATGAAGACCATGTAATTAGAAAAGCTTTGAGTATGATGGTCGATGGATATAAGAGTAGAGGAAGACCGAAAAAGGTATGGATGGATTGTGTGTAAAACGTTGCGTGTAAAAAGTGTAGATACTGAGATGAAATCTGATAGGCGAGAAATATAAACTTATCTCCTACCAAAAATAAACGCGCCTAAAAAAGTTTTCACTTCAAAAAATTAGTTTAAAAAAACGCCCTAATACGTACACTTGAGAAACACTACAACTTTGACCGGAGTCGGTATAAAAAAGTGGGATTACAAACACTCTACGGAATATAAATACAGCAATTTATTTGAATAATTCAACAACACACACAATATAAAAGCCTTCTTATGAATTCGCACAATTAAATAAATTACACACCATTACATACACACGAAAATATGTTTAAAAAAATATTTACTGTCGTCATTAACTCGTCTTATTTTGGGTTCCGCAATCCTAAAACGTGAAAAGAGAATCTTTATACCTTCACTTTGTTCTCAGTTAAAACTTTTTTGAAATAATACTAGACTAGTAATGCCTGCGGCTTGACATGCATTCGTTAGTATTTATTTGTCGTAATAAATAGCAGAATTGCTATGAGCGAGCCATGACGGTGAGCGTGACGATCCATTAAACACTTTAAGTGTTGATGTACTGCATCGCCATCTAGTGGCGAGTTATGATAAATTGAAATGCATAAAACCTCCGTATAAAAATATACTTATAGTGTCATATCAGTCGAAGTGTGTTGGCGTTAATTAGTCTCGGATAAATTTAGAGCTTATAAATTGAATTTTTTTTTTTTTACATCATAGGTGGCAAACGTACAAGTGGGTCAACTGATGTTAAGTGATCACCACCGTCCATGGACACTAACAACACCAGAGGGGTCGCAAGTGCGTTGCCACCCTTTGGGGCGAAGGGTTAGAGGAGGGAGAGGGAGAGGATATAGGAGGGGAGGGGAGGTGGGCCTCCGGCGCTCTCACTGACCGAACGAAACGCAACAATGCAAGCACTGTTACTTCATGTCGGTTTTCTATGAGAGGGTGGTACTACCCCGGACGAGCCGACCCATTCATACTGAAACCAGTAATAGCTTCAGCACCATCAAGAACCCACCACCCACCATTAATAAAGCTCGGTTAATTCTACAAAAGATGATAATAAAAACTGAATAGCCAATATTGATTTGAATTCTCAATATTTTATTTTACTCTTTTATTGAAGTCCGGTAAACAATTAAAAACATAGCCTGGAAAATGGTAACACAGTATCTCCACTACATTATAATTAATTCTAACGGGGTTGCCATCTACAGACTCAGCTCACATATGAGCGTTGACGTCACAAAAAGAGACTAGAATATAAAATACAGACTCGGCTTTTGTCTGGCATTTAGAAGCACTACATTGTAATAAGAAAAATACTTTCGTGGGAGATTTTGTAGAAAGTAAATTTTCATTTCTTTTACATTGTCGTGCAAAGTATAGTATCAAGAAAATATACCATAGACATTTTTACTTTCGATTTTTTATAGAGGCACAGGTCATAATTTTATAAGTCCTAAATGTCATAGAATAACTTTATATTAGAGTTTCTAGTGGGGTCTTCGAATGTTATGTATTGGTTTTTATGTTTTATTTATAATCTTTTGTTATTTCACTCTATATTTTGCAATATTGGCGGCATTTTACGTAACATATTTCGGTTATTGTGCACAAATGAAATGGGTGGAAAATAATACCACAAAGCATATATAAAAACTCCCTGGTTGTAACAAGCGGGCCGCCATCTTGTTAGAACATTGAAATAATCACAAGACACTTGTAGGCATTTTTGGCGGGATCTTGGAATGCCATATAATGGATTTATATTTTATTTATAATCTTGTGTCATTTGACTTTATATTTTTTGTATTATTAGTAGTGTGTTACGTAATATAATTTGAATATTATGCATAAGTGAAGTGGATGGTAAATAATATCACAGCGCATGGATTCTGACTTGCCACGAAAAACTCCCTGGAAAGTAGAGTCACCATCTTGTTACAACATTGAAATTATCGCAGGATACTTGTAATAACATGACGTACAATGGCAGTACAAATGTGCTAGAAGATTTGTTGTCAAAAATAAAACTAAAAAACAATACATTTGTAGTATTATTACTTACATGACAATGGCAATAATAATTTATTTAATTAATTAATTTACGATTTATAATTTAGTTGAATATAATTACTACATAAAATATAATAGTTATTACTTGGTAATTGCCACTACATGTTTGTAGATACCAAATTTATTATGGTTTAAAAGTGCTGTAAAGTAATATTTAAGAAATAAATAAATAATGAAGAAATAAAACTTTAAAGTATAATATAATGGTGGTAAAGCTTCGCTGAAACTATCACTTAATGGTGGTAGAAACACGCTGTAGCTATAACTAGTTTCAGCATGAATGGGTCGGTTCGCCCGGGGTACTACCGCCCAACCCACAGAACACCGACGTGAAGTAACAGTGCTTGCATTGTTGCGTTTCGTTCGGTCAGTGAGAGCGCCGGTGGCCCACCTCCCCTCCCCTCCTATATCCTCTCCCTCTCCCTCCTCTAACCCTTC
>MU159998.1:36174-65704 GCA_015888305.1 Antheraea pernyi
TGGCAACGCACTTGTGACTCCTCTGGTGTTGTTAGTGTCCATGGACGGTTGTGATTACTCAACCGCAGGTGACCCACCTGTTCATTTGCCACTTATGACATTAAAAAAAATATATATATTTATATTGTTATGGTATAGGAAACTTATGATTAATTAGTAGATTAAACTATCTTTTGCGATGCAAAACCGCGAAAAGTATACCTGAAGATACTTATTATTATAATAAGGGAGGTTATATACCTAATATAAGCTAGTTATAAAATAGACATCTTTATACCTCGACGTTGATCCTCAGAGAGATAGCCCAGATTCAATCTTCATTTTCAGTTGAATTATTAATTTTTTAAGCCGGGAGCCGTACCTCGGTACACTAGGTCGTAAATTTTGCAACGATCTAAACCCTCGAGAGGTAATAAGCTTTGGATTTCAATCTTAGCCTTTAAAAGTTATTCGCAATAACTTTGAATGTTTTTTTTTTTTATATAGAACATGAAATTTTCTTAAAATGTTTGTTTAATTTATGGACTAAGACCGCGATTTTTTTGTAAAAGCGCGAGACGTACCTCTGCTACTGCCAATGCTTAATTTTAATAGTCATTTAAAATGTCTTCGTGATATTATGAGCACAAAGTGGTCCGACCGAATCCGTAACATATTTTACGACGAGCTAATTTCCTACGGATGGAGGCATATCTAATGCGGCGCCAGCTGCGTTGGTGCGGACGTCTCTCTCGAATGTCAGATACGAGAAAGGTAAAACGCATCTTCTTTTCTGAACTACAGTATGGAAAATGGAAGAGTGTAGGACGTTTCTTACGTTACAAAGATGTTCAGAAGAGACATATGAAAAGATGTAACATCGAACCTTCTCACTGGGAGTCGTTAGCTGAAAAGCGTGGCGAATGGAGGCAACTTGTTCAGGAGAGAATAAATACATTCGAGGATGAAAGAAGGCGTGACTTAGATTATAAACACGAACAACTCAAAAATAAACCGTCTTCAAAAATAACATATAACTATGTTAAAGGTACCTTAACATGTCCTTTTTGTACTCATAAATTTACAGCTAAAATTGGCTACTTCAGCAATTTACGAGCAAAACACCCCAGGACCTGAGTTTGGTCGCTGTAGTAAAACACCCCAACACCTGAGTTTGGTCGCTGTAGTCGAAATCGGCTAGGAGGATTATATATATATATATATTAATAGTCATATCCATTCTATTATTATTATTACTATCCTTTTCTCATAACTTTCTTTAAAAACGATTATGAGTTAGCTGATAGCACGTTTGGACACCGCATCGATGAACGCAGGCTAGAATCTTAGCAGCTAAATTGTAGCTTTTGGGGAAGGAAAAGTGTGAAAGTGAAAGTGAAAAACCATACCATGCTTTCATATTATTATTATTATTTTTTATTAAGCCCGTTTGGTTATATCACATGAGGTCGTGGTCAAACGTTAAAACCTATAAAGTATAAGAAAAAATTGAGCCGTTACGGAACGCCGGGCAGATGTGAAACATTGAAATTGTTTTGTATAAATTATATGTTTAAAAGAACAGATTATTAAAATTTTAATTAAAATTAAAATTTTGTTACATAAAATAACGACTGTTTATTCATTTTAATACATAAATATTAATTTTTATCAAATACAAAAATTCAACTAGAAGCAGGCGCGGTGTGTTTGTCGGCATATATCAAAGGGCGCTAGGTTATCGGCACGTGCCGCGAAACGAGTGGCCGACAAAACAATTTGAATCTTATGTTTATACAGATAGGGTTGCGAATGTTTTTGAGTATATAGTTAATAGTGCAAAGTTCGTGTTTTGCGTCACCACGCGCGTCGCGCCAAGCCAAAATGAGGTTTACCCGCGCCTATAGGTGTTTCACATCAAAAAAACATCTTTCGGGTAATTTGTCGCAGAAGTGACACATATTCTTCTTCATATCTCAGTCTATGACAAATTTTGGTGCAAATTGCAATTCAGAAGTTATATCTGAAATGTAACAAACAGACAGACAGAATTTTTGTTATGTGATTGTTTATAATAATATAGTCTGAGATACGCATAAGTAAGTTAGATTAGTGATTCTGCGGTGACTGGGATTTCATATTCCAATATTTTTTAAATTTATCTTATGAACCTATATATAGTCTATCTAATAATGAACTGTCAGTCGTCTGGCTAGTGACTAATAGGTCGATGTCCCTAAGGATTAAGTCGGAACGACTCACGTGCAAAGACATATTTTGACTAGAACACAGCACTAATTTATGTTACTAAAACGTTTAATTGTAGCCTGTGTTCTAAATTATAATTAAATATTTAAAATAAACATAGGAAAGTAATTTTAACCGATACCAAAATGTTTAATTTCCAAGTAAATTTGATAAACACATAAATAATATCATTAAGAAATCTTTTAAAATCCTAGGTTTTGTTTTGAGGAATTGCAAGTACTTTAAGAATTGCAGCACTAAAATACACCTATATAAATCATTAGTAAGACCTAATTTAGAATATTGCAGTCTAATCTGGAATCCACATTATGATATTTATATAAAGAACATAGAACGTGTACAGAAAAGATTTTTATGGCATCTTTGTTACAATTGCAATGTAGACAATAAAATTACAAAATACAATGACCGTCTTAACCACTTCAAACTATCCTCCTTACAGATAGGGTTGCGAATGTTTTTGAGTATATAGTTAATAGTGCAAAGTACGTGTTTTTCCGTCGCCACGCGCATCGCGTCAAGCCAAAATCAGGTTCACCCGCGCCTATAGTTGTTTCACATCAAAAAAACATCTTTCGGGTAATTTGTCGCAGAAGTGACCAACCCATATTCTTCTTCATATCTCAGTCTATAACAAATTTTGGTGCAAATTGCAATTGAGAAGTTATATCTGAAATGTAACAAACAGACAGACACAATTTTTGTTATGTGATTGTTTATAATAATATAGTCTGAGATACGCATAAGTAAGTTAGATTAGTGATTCTGCGGTGACTGGGATTTCATATTCCAATATTTTTTTAATTTATCTTATGAACCTATATATAGTCTATCTAATAATGAACAGTCAGTCGTCTGGCTAGTGACTAATAGGTCGATGTCCCTAAGGATTAAGTCGGAACGACTCACGTGCATATTGTTGGAGCATGCCGTGGTTGTCTGTAAATATGACTACATTTATAATGTGTTACAATAGTTCTACTTTTTTTTATATACTAACTAATGTATTGTCATGTTGACGATCCTAAAATAAATAAATAAACTTACACGCTAAATATTGCACGCGAATGTACGTAAATCGCGTTCAGTACTAAAGCGAAGAGGCGTACAACTCTGCCTACTTCAGGGTGGATGGTAGCATGATGTAAGTGTGGATACGGTTAGCGCATACCGTAATGTCGTTATCTGCCAGAAACAGGGTCGTGTTTGGGATCCACTACAGCGAACGCTATACGCCGTGAATCGTCTAGTCGAGAGTCAGGCAAGATGTCGTACTGTGTCCGTCATTTAGTGGTATTAAATGTGGACATTTATATCACAATTCGTAGTCCAGGAAGATCCGGGTGTAATCCAGGTTTTAGTCACTCCTTTAACGGTATGAGGTTGGTGATTTTGACCTCTTTAACACTATTGTAAGGCATCAATGTTTTTAAATATAATTCTTTTATAATGGCGGTTGCAAACAATAATAGATTATTAATAATTTTGTATTTTATTATTATTATGTTCACTTAGTACCCAAGAATGCAAATGATTGTATTTCGTTATTTATCGGTAAAGACTAGTAAATGGCTTGATTTATCTATTGTAATCATTAATTATTCTATATTATAGCTTTTAGACTTCCAAATAAATAATACAAATTCCAAATAGTGATTAAGTCGTTACGTTGCGTAAATTCTTCATTGAATAATAGAGTAGCCATTACGACACGTTAAATTACTTTTTGTAGTTTCATTTTTACTCTTTTCATTATTACTATCAGATTTCATTGTTCAGATACACGTCATGCAAATAAAATCAAATGTTCCTTTGTTACAGGAAGACGTGACAACGGTCAAATAATTCCAGGCGGAATTGCAAAGTAATATCCAAATATTATATTTAGGCAGGAGCTACGTTCGGATATGTTAATTACATTATTGCCAGATTAGTGGATTCACTTTTAAATTGAGGAGTTTTCCGAGGTACATCATTCCTAATCTTACTTTTATAACCACCTATCCATCTTTGCAAGAACTATATGAATAACTGTGCTTCATTTCTTATAATAATTATTTTTATGTATATAGCCTTTAGCTGACTAGTAAATTTATCGAATCAGTGTGGAGGAAAAGTCGTAAAACGGTCTTATTTTTAAAATGTCATGTGAACAAAATAACTACAATTTGTCTTCTAACACTTTCTCTTGTTTTATACACGCTGTTTATAGCTTTCACACCATACTTAAGTGACCTAGCTATTCTGGGTAAAAAAAAAACGATACGGTAGTTATGTTCTATACTCCATTTTTTGCTGTAACAAATATAATGCACCACATACCCTGGACTGCTCCAACACCTTAATTTTTATTTTCTTATGTCATAGCATGCAAACAAACAGGTGGATCACCTGATGTTAAATGATCATCACCGTCCATAGACACTAACAATACCAGGGGAGTTGAAAGTGCGTTGCCAGCCTGTGTTTAGGGAAAAGGGAAGGAAGGGGAGGGGGGAGGGGAGGTGGGCCTCCGGCACTCTCACTGACCGAACGAAACGCAACGACGCAAGCACTGTTACTTCACGTCGGTTTTCTATGAGAGGTCGGTACTACCTCGTACGAGCCGAACCATTTATACTGAAACCAGTAATAGCTTCAGCGTGGCTCTACCACCTATAAGATCTATCCTTAATGATCCACCAACATGGATTGCCACAATTCGATCAAAAACACAGCGATAAAAATCCAATTTGCGGGCGTAACGGTTCTCACACACGCGAGATGTTATCGCTCCAATACTTGACGAGTTAGTGACGGATGACAGCTGCTGTCAGCCGCGTTTTGATACTGCGTTAAGTATTGAACATGGTTGATAACGAAACACAGTTCATTTATATTAGAATTTAATAATTATCAAATAAATCGTGCATGGTTTTTTTTTAAATATAGTATAGAACTTAATTTACCTTTGACGAGTGTGGTAAAATTAAATCTATCCAATAAAAATGGGATTGTTCATTATATTGCTAAACTTATGGACACCCCACTCATATTGCGCGGAGCTTATGTCTGTTAAGGGTAGAATGTGGAACGGAATTATTTGCTTTATTATAAATACAATGAAATGTTTGCGTATCATCATCCTTTACAGGAATAGAGTGAGGGGAGTAAGGAAACAATTACTATATTATACTTTAGAGTTCTTCTTAACAAAATAATATCTTAATAGGAAACGCGGATAACGTTTTGGCCCGTACATTTTATTTAGCTCTTACCCCGAGCGAGCCGACCCATTTATACCGAAACCAATAACAACTTCAGCGTGGCTCTACCACCTGTAGGATCAATCCTTAATGATCCACCAACACAGATTGCCACAATTCGATCAAAAACACAGCGATAAAAATTCGATTTGCCAGCGTAACGATTCTCACACACGCGAGATGTTATCGCTCCAATACTTGACGAGTTAGTGACGGATGACAGCTGCTGTCAGCTGCGTTTTGCTACTGCGTTAAGTATTGAACATGGTTGATAACGAAACACTGTTCACTTATATTAGAATTTAATAATTATCAAATAAATCGTGCATGGTTTTTTTTTAAATATAGTATAGAACTTAATTTACGTTTGACGAGTGTGGTCAAATTAAATCTATCCAATAAAAATGGGATTGTTCATTATATTGCTAAACTTATGGACACCCCACTCATATTGCGCGGAGCTTATGTCTGTTAAGGGTAGAATGTGGAACGGAATTATTTGCTTTATTATAAATACAATGAAATGTTTGCGTATCATCATCCTTTACAGGAATAGAGTGAGGGGAGTAAGGAAACAATTACTATATTATACTTTAGAGTTCTTCTTAACAAAATAATATCTTAATAGGAAACGCGGATAACGTTTTGGCCCGTACATTTTATTTAGCTCTGTTGTATGTGTGGACAATGGCAGTGTTCTTTTGTATACCATATTATCTATACCACTGCCATATTCCTGTTTTGTTTTGTGTTTGAAGTGAAAAATTTTTAATAGCGTTGAGCGATTTTTTTAGGTACAATTTATATACATATTTTTCTTTTGCGGGCTTCTGTTGCGTGTTTCTGTTAACCCAATATAACTATTCCACGCGAACGAACGACGAACAGCTGCGGGCGGAAGTTAGTTAAAGTTAAATGCTACCAGCTATCTGTTGAACAGTGTATCATGACATGTACATTAGGGTGGCCCAAAAAAAAAACCGAAATTTTTTCGAGACTCGTATCAAAATATGTAAATTTATAATGTTCAGAACCCGCCTATCTATTGCAACCAATTTTGTGAAGTAAATAAAGATTCTTTTTTTAATCTCCCTCTATGGTAAACGATACGTCTTAATAAAGTGCTGCCTTTAACTACCCCAAAACCACGAGCGAAAAATTAAGTCTGTTCACATATATTTTTACTTTTTAGTAAATGTTAGTTATGTTAGTAAACAAAAGTAAATAAAATAACCTATATACTCATCTGCATTAAGCTAATAATGTTGTCCATTTTTAACCGATTAATTCGTAGGTCGTCGCATTAACGGCTGACGGTCGCGGCCCTTTGCCCTTGGCATGGTGCGGCGCTTGGGGCGAGTAATGGAGTCGCAACCCCCGGTAGCCGGGCTCTGTGTACATTTTATTACTATACACTTTATATGAATTGACATTTCAATGAATATAAATTAAAATTTCCAAGGATTGTCGCTTCGTCACTCTTATTTACTAATGAGTTATTTCTATGAAGTATAATTTCCGTGTATCTATATCGTTACTATAAGATACGTTTAGTGTATATGTTCATTTACCATCTATTAGTACAACTATGAAAACTAAAATAGAAAAGTTCAAACCTTATTCTAACAATTAAATAATATTATGACTGGATTTTTATGCATTTACGATATAAAATTACAATAAATTATTATTTATTATTACCCCATTGCTTTTTGTATTTAGAAATAGTGTAGGTACCTTCCGATTGCTGTTAAGAATTTTCAGAATCGAAACCATAGTTCAGGAAATTACTTAATTCAAACATCGAAGTTTAAAAATTTGGAGCGACCTTTAAATATTAAAATTTCGACTTGAGATTTTCAGGATCATTATCATTTTTCTTGTAGAAAAAAAATGAAATAATGAGAAAAATAAAAAAAAAAAATCCATTTTATGACGATTTTGGAAATTTAAAAAAATTTGGCGCAACCATTAAAATTTTTTATTTTTGACCTGCCGTTTGGAGGGATTCTTAAAACATTATAAATTTACATATTTTGATACAATAAAAAAAAATAGTTTTTTCTGGGCCACCCTAATGTACATTCGTTTGTATGGAGCTTAAACCGTTGTGATTTATACAGTCGATGTCTATTATGCAAGCGAAGTGGCGAACAAAAGCTAGTAAAATCAGTTATGACCAACCTAGTTTACATAAATAACTCTTAAAAACACTATTCTGTATTCAGTGTTTGATCGATGTTATTTTTTTTACTGATAAGTCACGTTTCCCATTAACAGAATTAGCATATTTCATTAAAACCCGTGGGACACGTTCGTAGATGCTAGTCCTTGAGATAGGTTGAAATGGGTCGATTCGGGGTTGAACAGAGGTGGTGTCTGGTGAAATTACTACTTTTTTTTTCACACAAAAAGGGACTGTTCGACGTCGGACCCTCGAGTTTTGGGCTTTGTTACTCAAGTTCGCAAAAATTACCGTTTTTAAATTTATGGGGAACTGACTTTTTCCCGAGATTCCATTTGCGTGTTTTTAGTTATTTTGAAAAGGTAAATAGCCTATGTTCTTCTCTAGATCTCAGGCTATGTCTATACCAATTTTCATTACGATATGTTAAGAGGCTTAGTCGTAAAAAAATAATAAAGAAACAGACATAATTATTTGAGAATTTATTGTTAATAGTTACGGGGTGGTAGAGACTGAGCTGTGATCACCATACACTTGCTGTTAAACCAGTCATAGGGACTCTTGTTTTCACGCGTTTTGATATTAGTCAAGGAATATCTAATTGCTAAGTGCTTACAGGCCGAAATGACAAAGACAACTGATAGATTGTAAATCTTACGGTGTTATCCGTTGATTTTTTATTAATATACATTTTTGTTGTCATTAGACACAGTTTCGACCTTTTAATAATACAATAATTAAAAATATTATGTGCTTATTACCACATGATAGAAATGAAAACTCATAAGAGCATACATATTATTTTATTAGTACTGTTGAAAATTATATCTGTCATTATACAATAATTTAAAAAAATGTGTGTATACCACACAATAGCAGTGAAAACTCATAAGAGCATACATATTATTTTATTAGTACAATACTTAAAAATGAAAAGCCAATTATCGCAACAATGTACTCCTCAGACAGTATAAGTGGTTAATGATGACTGGAACTGAATGAACACTATTCAGTGCGTCACCGATCCAACCGTAACGGTTTACTTTCATTCACTGATCAAAACGTATAAAAAAGTTTTCATTTAAGAAAAATAAGCTCATAGAACAGCTACGAAAATCGAGCGTTAAGAATGTGTGAACACTGGTTAGAAGTCGAAAATGATTAGGGATGTTATGTATACCATCCCGTTTGGTAATCACTATGTTTTTTTGTAACTTAACATCGCCTGTACTTAAATTCAAAATCAAAAATACTTTATTCAATTTAGGCCCTGAGAAGGCACTTATGGACGTTAGAACTACCACCGCATCGGACAAACAAGCCAATGTTATCACCCACCTCCGGTGCCGCTGCATCATATTCAAGGGACAAGACTACAACACGACCGGAACATTAATATTAGCCCCACCATATTATAAATATCCATCGACACTAGCGTCAACATATTAGAGATATACATTGATACTAGCGCCACCATATTAGAGAGATACATTGACACTAGCGCCACCATATTAAAGATACATAAATAAGAATTGTTAATATTATATAAATTTTAATAAGACTTAAATAAGAATGGATATCATTATATAGAATTGAATCATTAGTTTGATCATTATTAATAATAGTATATTTTTTGACTTCATAATTCGGCCATGAAAGGCAAGATGTCGCTGATCTACATGTCGAAACAGATTAGGAAACATATTAGAGATACATAAATAAGGATAATTATATAAAATTGTTGTATAGCTTAAATAACATTAATTTGTTCATACTTTATTATTTTTGTGTTACTTAAATTATTTTGCGGAATTATGTATAAATAGTAATCGCTTTGACTTATATAGATGGGCCTTTAAAAGGCAAGATGTCAGTGATATCTAGGCACTTCTTATATATCAAGTATTGTAAGGCGAAGCTTTGCCCGATTAAACAGTGACAAGTACCTACGAAGTATTTATTGCCATTCCTGACTGCATCGACACTATATGTGATTAGAGTAATACCAATCATCGAGAAGACTGGCAACAAACTCGATCTGATTTATCTTTTTAACATATATTTAAAAAATATTACACGTTATAATCGTTTTAGTGGATGCACAGACAGGAGTCGATTCCAGACATCACCATCGTTCACATACCTATCCACTCTATAATAGCCTTTTGACAGCAACACCAGCTTGATATGACGCTTAGACTTAAGCAAAAATTCCTATCTTCCTATATTAATACTGCTGCCTTTAGACTCGCAAACTTACGTATCCAGATGCTTCGAGTGATCTTTATCTGGACTCTGACAAACTTCTCACTGTTTTGTTACTGTTAAGTCCTCTTTTTTCCTGTCTAAAAAGTCTACTCTGATTTGTATTTAAAAACATGTTTTTTCTTTATTGTGGAATACTAAGCATACTACATTGCAATAATAACGGCAACCACCGAGAGATACGCCATCCTTCGCCGGTAATCACTGTCATGCCGGCCTGCGTAAATATCTCTTCACGTTACGCTTGAAGGACCGCATGTCATAGAAAGGTGGGAACACACTGGCCAGGAGATTATTCCATAGCTTCACGGTACGGCAAAGGTAAGACATTGCGAACTTTTGCGAGTTTCTTGAATATTCGCAAAGGATTATTACGCCGTGTATTGTTTTAGGTGGGTAGTAGGATTTTAATGATCTTGTTCGACTGATTCACAATCACCTTATGTTAGTGAACATGCCCGGAATAGTGGTACGTTTGTACATGGAATCAATGACTTTTTTATTTTTGCATTTGACTATAATCTCGTATGGTATTAAATGACGATGTTGTTCAAAAGGATAACAAGCTAAACCTGGAAGAGGACTGACTCTTAAGTAGAGCTGCTGGAATAAATTTATAGGTACTGGGGATAGATTGATCCAAACAGTTGTAATTAGCCAGACGGACTTAGAATCCACCACATCCAAAACCATGCTACGGTTTCATCGCAATCATTTCATTATCATTAACATCATCAGCCTATAAGAGGCCCACTGCAGGGCCATAGGCCTCTTCCAGAAGGAAGGTATGGGTTCGCCATGACGTATCGACAATTTCAAATTATGAGAAATTCACAGTTCTATATTTTTCCACCAGAACTACAAGAACATTTTCCAGATCCAGGTTTCCTCACGCTGTTTTTCTTCGCCATTAGCCAATAGTGTTACTAATTGAAATTAGTAAATGACGTACATTTACGAATTACTAAACATTCGTGAGTACATTTCGGGGTTCGGACTTGCGGACATCGGATTTATATTCCGCCGGTGAAATCACTAGTCCATCGCGACTTATTCGCAATTATTTACTGGAAATTATTGTAAGAGTTCGAGCCTATGTCAATAAACGCTGTGTTTGAGCTATCGTCGCTTCAAATCAAAATTGTGACGGTATATTTTACGGCACTGAAAAGCATAATAGGACAAAACAAAGACCCACCCTTCATCCACTTTTTTAAATAAATTGTCAAACACAGTTTCTCATTTACGCCAACCGGCGTGGAACAGATAAAACGAGGGCGGGCGTAAAAAAAAAGAAACACCTTTTGTACGCATAGACGAGGGTAAAAAAAGACGTTGTGTCGTGAAAGGGGATTCTTGACGGGACGCATTCGCGCGTAAAGTCCGGACGGTCCGAATAGTCGGGTACGCTTTGTCGTCCGCCGTTTCGGTATCGCCCGTCCGAGAGATCACAGCGCGGAATACATTTCATTAAACCCGTTCGCTGATGAAATTAAGTCTGGGAATTCGTCTAAAGGCTCGATCGGGCGTTCTTATTTCGATTAAACGAAAATATATTAACAAAAAAAATGTTCATCGATACAACGGTTGCGTAACCTGTGAATGCTTGAAATACAAACTTAATATAGAGAAGTACTAGACAGGACACTTGCATATCGACAGAGAGACTTCAAAGCGTATCGTCGTACTATGACAAAGCGAATGGCATTAAAAATAGTGGAAATCACCTAGATATATATTTATCTATACTAGTGGGCGCCCAGTGGTCGACATTCGACAATAGTTCATTGATTTTTTAAAGTTTGAACTTTATTATGGTTCTTTTGTCAACTTACTTCTATAATCAAAGGTTTTTATCATGGTTACTCAGTTATTATAATATAATAATAGTTGTATGTTATAATATCATTATTGAATGTAGAATGAAAAAGGGTAATTGGAACGTAAGAGTAAAATAATACATACAGTCGAGCATAGCAACATCCTTCATAACCTTTTTTGAAGTCCTTTATTGACAGATGTCAAAATGTATTTTTTATTTACATGTGTGTATATGTTGTGTAAAATTTAAGCAGTAGCGTGAGTAATGAATATTTTAAATGATTTAATGTACTTTTAATGCATTTTATATAAAATAAATAGCTTTCTGCACTTCTCCTCCATATAAACTTTAACTGTGCCAAGTTTCACGTTCATCCGTTCACGCAATTCCTTTAAAAAGGGGTACAAAGTTTAGGCTTCACGTATTAATATATAATATGATGATGATATAAATATAATTAAATACATTTTATATCCACGGTTATTTATACATCATTCAGTAAATTATATTTCAATACTACCTGTGCCTGCGACTCCGTCCGCGTGGAACCTAATGTAAAAAACAGTGACTAATAAAAACATCTGAATGTACTAAGTACATTTACTTATCTAATCTTCACTCGTACTTAAGTCGCGTCGTCGTTAAAATTACAATAATTAAATGTTACTCTATGCTTTACGATTTTCCGAGTGAGCTTTTATCGTGAATGCAATACTTTAGCAAACAAACAGACAGATAGACAGACATTTCTTAAAACGCTTGAAATCTATTTTATTACTTATTCCAAGACACATGCAACATTTTTTTCACAAAAAATCTAAGAAGTACAATTACGTTAGATTTACATTTTAGAACTTTACTTTAGTAGGTGGTAGAGCCACGCTTAAGCTATTATTGGTTTCAGCATGAATGGGTCGGCTCGCCCGCGATAGTACCACCCTCTCACAGAAAACCGACGTGAAGTAACAGTGCTTGCATTGTTGCGTTTCGTTCGGTCTGTGAGAGCGCCGGATACCCACCTCACCTCCCTTCCCCTCTCCTCTCTCCCTCTCTTACCACCAAACAAAGACTGACAACGCACTTTTGACTCCCCTGGTGTTGTTAGTGCCTATAGACGGCGGTGATCACTTAACATCAGGTGACTCACCTGTTCGTTTGCCTCCTGTGACATAAAAAAAAATCTTATTGTATGTATAAATAACTAGGTTGATATAAATAGATTCTCGATTATATTTGACATCTTTCTTTTCCATAAGTTAATTTTAATTTTTGTAAATGAATTCATTTTCACTTTTCATTTATTCTTGTTCTATTTTCTTTCTTTTTCAAATGTTTATAATTATTTAATGTTATATAATTTAATATTTCATTATTATTAATAATGTAAGTTCTATCGATGTGACAAAGCATTGTAGGTTTTCAATCTAATTCGTTCTAAATTCTCTCTTAACTGTTGACTGTTGTATTATCCACAGATATAAATAATTAAAAACAAAAAGTCAGTCATAAGGACAGACACAATTGAAAACTCAAAACTATGAAATGACTGTTTTCTTTTAAATTTTTAATTCAATTATATTGTGAATTAATGCAATTTCACAATTCGTGTCTCTCTCTTCACTTCTCTTGGCACTCCGAATAATAATTATATGCTTTTTTAAACTGTTTTATTAATTCATCAAACGTATGACATCTCATAATCTCGATACAAAATATTAATGTTAGTTGTACACAGGCTTTTATACTACGCCTCGCTAGCCTGACGCAAGCCGCGCAAGCGCAATACTGTCGGTCACGCTTACTAGCATGTTATGACGCGAAATAATACATTTATCCCCTGCCAAAAAATACCGCTCAACGCGCCTAAGTTCTCACTTCAAAATTCTGTGTCTGTTTATTACTCATGATTAAAAACCTCTAAGAAAGCCGCTGGTAAATACTTACTTTATATAATTTTTAACTCTAAATCACTATATTATTCACATAAGACACAACACTTTCAGTATAATTTTGTTATAACGCAAAGCAGAATTACGCGAGGCCCAATTAATTAATAACTTTAATACATAACGGGGGAATTTCGGCGTGAAATTATTTACACGCCGAATGTACGCGTTTACTTTGTAACTTGACCGCCTGTTACACCGGAGCGTAATTAAAGTGTAATATTGTACCGGAGCGTAATTAAAGTTTAATATTGTTTTGTTTATTTTACAGGTTCGTTAGCATTTGCCGAAAAAGTACCGTTCAAACTTCATAGTTAGTATAGTGGAAATCTATGGCTGTTCGCACGCGAGAGGGAAGCAACAAATGGGATAAATATGGCAAATGCAAAACTTGGCGAAAGTAGAAAATCAAATGCTATGCTCGACAGTATTGTTTTCGGTACGGTACGATTTGATCCCAGTGCTCGAGCGACTTGCAATGCGAGTTCTCGTTGTAATTTACCCAACATACCAATAAGAGTGCAGCCCTAGTGAAGAACGTTAAAATTGAGGGTTATTCCTTTTGAAAACTTCCACTGCGTGTTAGTTAGCCCAATGTAAATATTCCACGCGGACGAAGTCGCAAGCAGAAGTTAGTATTATAATAAATAATGACGTCATACATTATCTTAAGTTCTAAGAGTTTATGCAGCGTACATCTACATTTGTATATCATTTCAAATGGCAGGATTTTTTCCAATTTACTTGATATTTACGTTATATTTAAGACCAATTGAAACAATATCTTTATAACTTATAGCCTAGATGTTATTCTTATATATCTATACTTATTTGTATTATAAATGCATATATGAGTTTGTTTGTGTGTTACGCTTTGACTACTGAACTGATCGTTATAAAAAATTACATACAGATTGTCAGGGACACAAGGACATATACCTTTTATGTAAAAAAAATATCCTGTTTTCGAGGAATAGTTCTAATTAACATGAACACAAGCGACGACGTGATATAAAATTAGTAGGCTCATCCAAATCAGTTCACTAAAGATATGAAAATGTAACAATTTTATATCATTGCAGGCAAACGGACAGGTAGGTCATCTGACGTTAAGTAATTACCACCGTCCATAGACGCTTGCATCACCAGGGGAATCGCAAGTGCGTTGCCAACTTCTCTTTGGGGAGAGGGGGAGCAAGAGAAGGGGGAAGGGGGAGGGGAGGGTGGGCCTCCGGTGCTCTCACAGACCGAACGAAACGCAACAATGCAAGCACTGTTTTCTGCGAGAGGGTGTGGTAGCCCGGGCGAGCCAGCCCATTCATGCTGAAATATCGATACGTTCTTACAAACTTTCTTGTTTATAATATTAATTGGATTATGTATCGCTTGCAACGCTTGAAAAATCGGACCCGTTCTATATTTAACATAATTTACTATTAACTAACTAATATTCACCTTCAATCAATTAAGAATATAATGTTATATGTAAAATGCAATAAAATGCTTTATTGCTTTGTCACCATCCAATTAACTATAAATACAAAGCCAACTCGTTTGATTACAAGAATATAAACTAGTTGGTATCGAAATGCGATATTCTTATTTGCCAATATGTAAGATATTCACGATCAAGTTGGATATAATATTCGTGTCCTGCGACCCTACTTATAAAAGTAGTATGTTTTTTAGGAGATTTGAAGAGAATCTAATAAAAAACTAATCTGTTTTGTATTTGTTCTTTGAATGACATACGTTCTATACAATGGAAAGCGGTGTATTGTGTGTTGGTTGTATTAATTCGTATTATTAATTAGCAGCGAAATACACTATGTTATTTAATAAGCCAAATGTTAAATGTAAACATAGTTATACTAATGTAAAAGTGAAAGTATACGGACATAGTAACATTCGCATCGGTGTACATCCGGTCAAACTAACTGGGGCCTTACACAGATGTGTTTTGTTATAAACAATAGGAAGCAGCTCGTTCGCTCAACATTTGTCATAATGATCTAAAATGTAATTGGCAAATTTGTTGCAATTTACCTCGATTCCGCATACTATTTAATATGAAATATTGTTTTCGATTTGCTATATTATGTCGATTAAAATATATATTTCTTGGAACATAACTTTCATTACATCTATTAGTTTAAAGCGATTTGTAAATTGACCGATTACATAGAAAATGTAGTAAAATATTTTATTCAATTAGAATCTTAAGACGCCATTTATGAACGTTAAAATATAATCTACCACTGGTTAGGAATACATCCCAGTCATCAACGAGAGCCGGCAAGACACTTGACTGGGTTTATTACCTTTTTTTACTGTTCAATAAATACCATATTTGCTATTATACATCCTAACTAATATTATAAATATGAATGTGAGTTTGTCACCTATGTTTTGCTACTGCATCAACTATTGAACATGAAACGAATTTAACGCTAATACCTAAAGAGCTTTTATTTAGTGTTGTTGAATTAGAAATCAACAGCTTACAAAATTGAATTTATTTCTGTTATTAAAAATACACCGTCGTTTACAAAATTTATATCATCTAATTTTTTGTGAATGTACCTTCGGAAATTAATCGAATGTATTGGAAGGGCAAATTTTTCTTAGTAATTCCCAAGATCTAATATTCTAAATTTTTTTATTGTATCACAGGAGGCAAACGGACAGTTAAAGTGGTCACCGCCGTCCATAGATACTTGCAACACCAAGGGAGTCGCAAGTGCGTTGCCAACCTATCTTGGGGGAAAGGGGGAGTAAGGGAAGAGGGAAGGGGAGAGGAGGTGGGCCTCCGGCGCTCTCACTGACCGAACGAATCGCAACAATGCAAGCACTGAAGTATCACGTCGGTTTTCTGTGAGAGGGTGGTACTACCCCGGTCGAGCCAGCCCATTCATGCTGAAACCAATAATAGCTTCAGCGTAGCTCTACCACCGAATATTACTTCTATTACTCTAAATCGGAATGCCGTAGTAGAGCAAGATATATTCGAATGATACATCCCTTTCCAGACTTCATACTTGTTAGGTAGAGTGTCCCAGCTGTTATCGTTTGTCTGTGGTTCATATTCAGTCATATACAACACGTTTCGACTATTAACGGTGTAGCGTACGGTTGTTTTAACGCTATGTGAGTTATTCAACATATTTGTCTACAATTTACCTAATGTTTCAACATTTAAATAGCGCCTATTTGTTAACTCTATTTCGCCTGCGGGTATATATAGAAAATTTGTTAATTTTAAACAGAATTTTTTTAAAATCTTTATACATATCATAAGAATGGTAATCCAATGTTTATACTTTTTAGATTTTTGTAAAAAAAAATCTTAGGTGTCTTGGAATAAGTAAATAAATACATTTCAATCATTTTTAGAAATGTCTCTCTGTCTGTATGTTTGTTTGAACAAGGACTGCGTATACGATACAAGCTTACCACAAAATCATATAGCATATCCTGAAGTAACATTTTGTCTTGGTTTCATTAAAATCGGTTTACTGTAACAAAAGTTATTGTAATTCTAATAACGACGCGACTTAACTACGAGAGAAAACGCATTGACTTAATATATACAGATGATTCTATTAGTCAATGTTTTTTACACGGGGTCGGAGTCGCGGGCGCAGCTAGTTTTACATATACTTAATAGGTTAAAGCGTGACTATAATCTCGTCTGATATTAAATGATGTCTAAATCTAAGATGGTAAAAGGCTGTCGAAACACACCAACAGGTGCTTTGTGACAGATTTCCAACCTGAGAGTGGTAGCTAGCCAGGTAGACTTAAACCCCTAGCACCATGCCATGATTTCGAGGTGTAAGGGGTGTCAAATAACATCTAAGACTTGAGACACTCAAGCCAACCTCACCTGCACGTGGTGCACCCTGCTGAATAACGAACGAGGCAATGGCGAAAGCGGGGTGGTAGGGTTTTACAGCCCGACTGGATCTCAACCACCATGTATATGGCGAAAAAGCCCGTTATAGTGGAAATCTATGGCTGTTCGCACGCGAGAGGGAAGCAACAAATGGGATAAATATGGCAAATGCAAAACTTGGCGAAAGTAGAAAATCAAATGCTATGCTCGACAGTATTGTTTTCGGTACGGTACGATTTGATCCCAGTGCTCGAGCGACTTGCAATGCGAGTTCTCGTTGTAATTTACCCAACATACCAATAAGAGTGCAGCCCTAGTGAAGAACGTTAAAATTGAGGGTTATTCCTTTTGAAAACTTCCACTGCGTGTTAGTTAGCCCAATGTAAATATTCCACGCGGACGAAGTCGCAAGCAGAAGTTAGTATTATAATAAATAATGACGTCATACATTATCTTAAGTTCTAAGAGTTTATGCAGCGTACATCTACATTTGTATATCATTTCAAATGGCAGGATTTTTTCCAATTTACTTGATATTTACGTTATATTTAAGACCAATTGAAACAATATCTTTATAACTTATAGCCTAGATGTTATTCTTATATATCTATACTTATTTGTATTATAAATGCATATATGAGTTTGTTTGTGTGTTACGCTTTGACTACTGAACTGATCGTTATAAAAAATTACATACAGATTGTCAGGGACACAAGGACATATACCTTTTATGTAAAAAAAATATCCTGTTTTCGAGGAATAGTTCTAATTAACATGAACACAAGCGACGACGTGATATAAAATTAGTAGGCTCATCCAAATCAGTTCACTAAAGATATGAAAATGTAACAATTTTATATCATTGCAGGCAAACGGACAGGTAGGTCATCTGACGTTAAGTAATTACCACCGTCCATAGACGCTTGCATCACCAGGGGAATCGCAAGTGCGTTGCCAACTTCTCTTTGGGGAGAGGGGGAGCAAGGGAAGGGGGAAGGGGGAGGGGAGCTCTCACTGACCGAACGAAACGCAACAATGCAAGCACTGTTTTCTGCGAGAGGGTGTGGTAGCCCGGGCGAGCCAGCCCATTCATGCTGAAATATCGATACGTTCTTACAAACTTTCTTGTTTATAATATTAATTGGATTATGTATCGCTTGCAACGCTTGAAAAATCGGACCCGTTCTATATTTAACATAATTTACTATTAACTAACTAATATTCACCTTCAATCAATTAAGAATATAATGTTATATGTAAAATGCAATATTAACCGTATGTGTTATTTAAATAACCGTTTTATTACTCAGTTTGCGATTGCCCCGCCCTTACGGTACGAGGTTTGAATATAAAAACCGAATATCGAATTGATTTTTAATATATTCCACTGATAATGGTATGTGTACGTGATATTGAGTCCGCTTCGGTTGGGGTTTGGGATAATTTTTTTAACACCCCATCTCGCTGACGTCCGTGGTACGTGATCTAAGGAGTCATGTTTGGAATTCTAATAAGTTTCAAGTTTATATGTTGCAGGACGATGATAAAAATAGAGATTTGAATAAAACCTTAAGACGTAGATGATTAATTCACTGTAGATAATAACTCTTTGGGCTGATTTCCCTAGAGAATGTAAGAGATTTGATAAAATCTCTTAATTGTTCTAGTGAATAGATTAAATAATATTGT
The DNA here is from genome assembly GCA_015888305.1 of Antheraea pernyi. Lineage (NCBI taxonomy): Eukaryota > Metazoa > Arthropoda > Insecta > Lepidoptera > Saturniidae > Antheraea > Antheraea pernyi. Next base: position 55,469 of record MU159998.1, read on the forward strand.
TCAGATATTAAAAGTATTTATGTAGTAAACTATGCAATATTAGATGTAGAATATGTAATAGAATAATAGTCACGGAAATACAAATTATTAAAAACTAATTAACAAGGAAAATAGGTAATTAGGCTTATATGATTAAAATTAAAAAGGTTATTTTTACAAGAATTACAATACGAGCCGTTTTTACCACATATGCAATCTAACCTAACCAATGAGTCGATACTATCCGCGATTTAAATTTCACCTTGTTCCTAAAATAGTTAATGATCGTATTGCATGCTTGCTTCAGTACACAGAATCATTATATAATATATTCCTACAGTTGATCATCTAGCTTAAGGATTTAATCTAATACCTATTTTTATCATCTCCTTGCTTTTTTTATATGATTATCTTAGGTTGATTTATATGTTTCATATAAATTTTGTTGTCATAAAATGTCGCTTCTTTAGCAATTTTAACTACCGAAATTACCTAAAACACATATGTTAATTGAAAAAAAAAGTTAAATTCGATTGCTGACTTCGATTTGAATATAACAAAGATATTGAACTGCGATTGTTGGAAAGAAAATAACAAGTAACAACGTCCATTGAAATATCTACATTCAGCCAGCGAGCTTCTCGGTTGATCCTAAAATGTGCCAAACTCAAATGTAATATTCCTGTGATGATTCCATCACCAATTTATTGCTTTGTCACCATCCAATTAACTATAAATACAAAGCCAACTCGTTTGATTACAAGAATATAAACTAGTTGGTATCGAAATGCGATATTCTTATTTGCCAATATGTAAGATATTCACGATCAAGTTGGATATAATATTCGTGTCCTGCGACCCTACTTATAAAAGTAGTATGTTTTTTAGGAGATTTGAAGAGAATCTAATAAAAAACTAATCTGTTTTGTATTTGTTCTTTGAATGACATACGTTCTATACAATGGAAAGCGGTGTATTGTGTGTTGGTTGTATTAATTCGTATTATTAATTAGCAGCGAAATACACTATGTTATTTAATAAGCCAAATGTTAAATGTAAACATAGTTATACTAATGTAAAAGTGAAAGTATACGGACATAGTAACATTCGCATCGGTGTACATCCGGTCAAACTAACTGGGGCCTTACACAGATGTGTTTTGTTATAAACAATAGGAAGCAGCTCGTTCGCTCAACATTTGTCATAATGATCTAAAATGTAATTGGCAAATTTGTTGCAATTTACCTCGATTCCGCATACTATTTAATATGAAATATTGTTTTCGATTTGCTATATTATGTCGATTAAAATATATATTTCTTGGAACATAACTTTCATTACATCTATTAGTTTAAAGCGATTTGTAAATTGACCGATTACATAGAAAATGTAGTAAAATATTTTATTCAATTAGAATCTTAAGACGCCATTTATGAACGTTAAAATATAATCTACCACTGGTTAGGAATACATCCCAGTCATCAACGAGAGCCGGCAAGACACTTGACTGGGTTTATTACCTTTTTTTACTGTTCAATAAATACCATATTTGCTATTATACATCCTAACTAATATTATAAATATGAATGTGAGTTTGTCACCTATGTTTTGCTACTGCATCAACTATTGAACATGAAACGAATTTAACGCTAATACCTAAAGAGCTTTTATTTAGTGTTGTTGAATTAGAAATCAACAGCTTACAAAATTGAATTTATTTCTGTTATTAAAAATACACCGTCGTTTACAAAATTTATATCATCTAATTTTTTGTGAATGTACCTTCGGAAATTAATCGAATGTATTGGAAGGGCAAATTTTTCTTAGTAATTCCCAAGATCTAATATTCTAAATTTTTTTATTGTATCACAGGAGGCAAACGGACAGTTAAAGTGGTCACCGCCGTCCATAGATACTTGCAACACCAAGGGAGTCGCAAGTGCGTTGCCAACCTATCTTGGGGGAAAGGGGGAGTAAGGGGATTTGAAGAGAATCTAATAAAAAACTAATCTGTTTTGTATTTGTTCTTTGAATGACATACGTTCTATACAATGGAAAGCGGTGTATTGTGTGTTGGTTGTATTAATTCGTATTATTAATTAGCAGCGAAATACACTATGTTATTTAATAAGCCAAATGTTAAATGTAAACATAGTTATACTAATGTAAAAGTGAAAGTATACGGACATAGTAACATTCGCATCGGTGTACATCCGGTCAAACTAACTGGGGCCTTACACAGATGTGTTTTGTTATAAACAATAGGAAGCAGCTCGTTCACTCAACATCTGTCATAATGATCTAAAATGTAATCGGCAAATTTGTTGCAATTTACCTCGATTCCGCATACTATTTAATATGAAATATTGTTTTCGATTTGCGATATTATGTCGATTAAAATATACATTTCTTGGAACATAACTTTCATTATATCTATTAGTTTAGAGCGATTTGTAAATTGACCGATTACATAGAAAATGTAGTAAAATATTTTATTCAATTAGAATCTTAAGACGCCATTTATGAACGTTAAAATATAATCTACCACTGGTTAGGAATACATCCCAGTCATCAACGAGAGCCGGCAAGACACTTGACTGGGTTTATTACCTTTTTTACTGTTCAATAAATACCATATTTGCTATTATACATCCTAACTAATATTATAAATGTGAATGTGAGTTTGTCACCTATATTTTGCTACTGCATCAACTATTGAACATGAAACGAATTTAACGCTAATACCTAAAGAGCTTTTATTTAGTGTTGTTGAATTAGAAATCAACAGCTTACAAAATTGAATTTATTTCTGTTATTAAAAATACACCGTCGTTTACAAAATTTATATCATCTAATTTTTTGTGAATGTACCTTCGGAAATTAATCGAATGTATTGGAAGGGCAAATTTTTCTTAGTAATTCCCAAGATCTAATATTCTAAATTTTTTTATTGTATCACAGGAGGCAAACGGACAGTTAAAGTGGTCACCGCCGTCCATAGATACTTGCAACACCAAGGGAGTCGCAAGTGCGTTGCCAACCTATCTTGGGGGAAAGGGGGAGTAAGGGAAGAGGGAAGGGGAGAGGAGGTGGGCCTCCGGCGCTCTCACTGACCGAACGAATCGCAACAATGCAAGCACTGTTACTTCACGTCGGTTTTCTGTGAGAGGGTGGTACTACCCCGGTCGAGCCAGCCCATTCATGCTGAAACCAATAATAGCTTCAGCGTAGCTCTACCACCGAATATTACTTCTATTACTCTAAATCGGAATGCCGTAGTAGAGCAAGATATATTCGAATGATACATCCCTTTCCAGACTTCATACTTGTTAGGTAGAGTGTCCCAGCTGTTATCGTTTGTCTGTGGTTCATATTCAGTCATATACAACACGTTTCGACTATTAACGGTGTAGCGTACGGTTGTTTTAACGCTATGTGAGTTATTCAACATATTTGTCTACAATTTACCTAATGTTTCAACATTTAAATAGCGCCTATTTGTTAACTCTATTTCGCCTGCGGGTATATATAGAAAATTTGTTAATTTTAAACAGAATTTTTTTAAAATCTTTATACATATCATAAGAATGGTAATCCAATGTTTATACTTTTTAGATTTTTGTAAAAAAAAATCTTAGGTGTCTTGGAATAAGTAAATAAATACATTTCAATCATTTTTAGAAATGTCTCTCTGTCTGTATGTTTGTTTGAACAAGGACTGCGTATACGATACAAGCTTACCACAAAATCATATAGCATATCCTGAAGTAACATTTTGTCTTGGTTTCATTAAAATCGGTTTACTGTAACAAAAGTTATTGTAATTCTAATAACGACGCGACTTAACTACGAGAGAAAACGCATTGACTTAATATATACAGATGATTCTATTAGTCAATGTTTTTTACACGGGGTCGGAGTCGCGGGCGCAGCTAGTTTTACATATACTTAATAGGTTAAAGCGTGACTATAATCTCGTCTGATATTAAATGATGTCTAAATCTAAGATGGTAAAAGGCTGTCGAAACACACCAACAGGTGCTTTGTGACAGATTTCCAACCTGAGAGTGGTAGCTAGCCAGGTAGACTTAAACCCCTAGCACCATGCCATGATTTCGAGGTGTAAGGGGTGTCAAATAACATCTAAGACTTGAGACACTCAAGCCAACCTCACCTGCACGTGGTGCACCCTGCTGAATAACGAACGAGGCAATGGCGAAAGCGGGGTGGTAGGGTTTTACAGCCCGACTGGATCTCAACCACCATGTATATGGCGAAAAAGCCCGTAATATTACAGCCAGTGGGGGCGGCTCTACAAGGTTGATTAGCTTGAACGATCCCTTGCCGCCCCGTACTACCCCGATCGAGCCGGCCCATTCATGCTGAAACCAATTATAGCTTCAGCGTAGCTCTACCACCGAATGTTACTCCTATTACACTAAATCGGAATGCCGCAGTAGAGCAAGATATATTCGATTGATATATTTCTTTCCAGACTTCGTACTTGTTATGTAGAGTGTCCCAGCTGTTATCGCTTGTCTGTGGTTCATATTCAGTCATATACAACACGTTTCGACTATTAACGGTGTAGCGTACGGTTGTTTTAACGCTATGTGAGTTATTCAACATATTTGTCTACAATTTACCTAATGTTTCAACATTTAAATAGCGCCTATTTGTTAACTGTATTTCGCCCGCGAGTATATATAGAAAATGTGTTAATTTTAAACAGAAAAAAAAATTTCATCTTTATACATGTCATAAGAATGATAATCCAATGTGTTTCTACTTTTTAGGATTTTGTGTAAAAAAAACCTTAGGTATCTTGGAATAAGTAAATAAATACATTTCAATCATTTTTAGAAATGTCTGTCTGTCTGTATGTTTGTTTGAACAAGGACTGCGTATACGATAAAAGCTTACGACAAAATCATATAGCATATCCTGGAGCAACATTTAGTCTTGGTCTCATTAAAATCGGTTTACTGTAACAAAAGTTATTGTAATTCTAATAACGACGCGACTTAACTACGAGAGAAAACGAATTGACTTCATACAGTTGATTTTATTAGGCAATGTTTTTTACACGCGGTCGGAGCCGCGGGCGAAGCTAGTTTTATATATACTTAATAGGTTAAAGTGTTACTATAATCTCGTCTGATATTAAATGACGTCTAAATCTAAGATGGTAAAAGGGGTTGGCTCGTAAAGTGCAGCTGTCGGTACACACCAACAGGTGCTTGGCTACAGATTTTATCAGATGACCCACCTGTTCGTTTATATATTAATTTCGTTCGTATATTAACATTAATTAATTAATTTTAGTTTATGTAGATGAATTCATTTTCACTTTTCATTTATCCTTGTTCTATTTTCTTTCTATTTCAAATGTTTATAATTACTTTTATGTTATATAATTTAATTTTTCAATTTTATTAATAGTGCAAGTTGTATCGACATGACAAATCGTTGTAGGTTTTCAATCTAATAAGCTCTAAACTGTCTCTTAACTGTTGACTGTTGCATTATCCACAAAAATAAATAATTTTAAAAAAATAGTCCGTCATAGGACTGCCTACCGAATTGAAAACTCAATACAGTGGAATGACTGTATTCTATAAAATGTTTAATTCAGTTATATTGTGAATTAATTCAATTTCACAATTCGTGTCTCTCTCTTCACTTCTCTTGGCACTCCGAATAATAATTATATACTTTGTTATACAGTTTGTTAGTTCATCAAACGTATGACATCTCATAATCTCGATACAAAATATTAATGTTAGTTGTACACAGGCTTTTATACTACGCCTCGCTAGCCTGACGCAAGCCGCGCAAGCGCAATACTGTCGGTCACGCTTACTAGCATGTCATGACGCGAAATTATAGATTTATCCCTGCCAAAAAATACCGCTCAACGCGCCTAAGTTCTCACTTCAAAATTCTGTGTCTGTTTATTACTCATGATTAAAAACCTCTAAGAAAGCCGCTGGTAAATACTTACTTTATATAATTTTTAACTCTAAATCACTATATTATTCACATAATGGACCGCGGGCACCGACCCAGTTGCACGAATTTGAATCTACGTTCATCGACGCTGTGTCCGAATACGCTATCTACTATAACCATTACCGCAATATTTTTTTTAATATTATTAGGTGGCAGCCATGCGTAAAGTTCATCCGTTTTTAATTGATCACCATCAAGCGAGCATAGCCTATTACGACTATAATCTCTTGATGCACATGAAGTGATTTATATGATTTTTGTACTTTTCAGGATGCTGGCGTACTAGGTATTTCCCTTTAACTTAATCCACCATTTTTCGGTACATTTTGCATGATACAACCTATTTAGTTTCCAGGCTCTTTATGGTAAATTTTATTACGATCGGTTCAGAAGTGAAAAGTCGTCAAAAAATAACAAAAAAATTGCTGTCTGTCTGCGTGTTTGTGTTACTTTAATATTAATAATATTACAGTATTGATTATCATTTAGTTATTTTCTTCTCAAGTAAATATATATTTTTTTTATATTATAGGAGGCAATATGTAGCTGTTCGCACGCGAGCGGGAAGCAACATATGGGGTAAATATGGCAAATGCAAAACTCAGCGAAAGTAGAAAATCAAATGACCCCTCGACAGTACTGTTTTCGGTACGGTACGATTTGATCCCGGTGATCGAGCCGACGAGTTGCAATGCGAGTTTTCGTTATAATTTACCCAACAGACCAATAGGAGTGCAGTCCTATTGAAGAATGTCTCAAAATCGCGGTTTATTCCTTTTGAAAACTTCCACACCGTGTTAGTTAGCCCAAAGTAAATATTCCACGCGGACGAAGTTGCAAGCAGAAATTAGTATTATAATAAATAATGACGTCATACATTATCTTAAGTTCTAAGAGTTTATGCAGCGTACATCTACATTCGTACATCATTTCAAATGGCAGGATTTTTTCCAATTTACTTGATATTTACGTTATATTTAAGACCAATTGAAACAATATCTTTATAACTTATAGCCTAGATGTTATTCTTATATACCTATACTTATTTGTATTATAAATGCATATATGAGTTTGTTTGTGTGTTACGCTATGGACGCTTGTAATATCAGAAGTATCACGTGCGCGTTGTCGACCCTTAAATAACCTATTTAAGTTTAATTCAACTGCCTGGAAAGATCATTTGATCTTTTTACACCACAAATTGAAGTTAATTAACATTAAAAAAAAATTAATACTACATTTCTCGGACATTCATTCGCTCAGTTAAAAGCGAAATAGTATACTTAATGAAGGTTTAAAAAAAACGCGAATCATTAGCGTAAATTTAATGCGTAACTTGCGAGAGGCAAATTAAAATTGTCAGTGGCCCGCCTTCAGCTATTCACGTACGTCGCTATAATCTTAATAAACGAGACGTTGTGTGGCCACGAAACTCACGATTATATAAATAAAAGTTACTCCTAATAAATTTAATCCTGTATAAAGACACTACAGTTGTGTTCTAATAACCATTCTAGAGTGTTTGAAGTATTTAAACACCATATCGATACAAGTACAGTTGAATCATTGGCTAGGTATTTCTGTAAAGGAGAAAGAGTATTTTCTCTCTATCGCATAGCGCGTTAACTGCGATAGATAAAGATAACGCTATACGAAACCGAGCTTAGCCGACTATCTCTGTTTTCTCCCGGGTTCTGCATCAAGCAACTATCAAATAAAATTATAACTATAAAGAACTATCAAATTAACTGCCGGGTACTGTATGACTTTGCACGTGTAGAACGCCTTTTACATTTACTTTAATGTCTAGATGTTTCTGACTGCGCGTGCTTAACTTCTAGCTGTTCTGGAATGGAGTCTAAATAGACTTAATTATAGATAAGAAGAGATATGGGCTTAGTTGATAGTATCTTCGGATACCGCGTCGTTCGAAGGAGGTTTGAATCTTTACAAGTAGATGGTCCTTTAGGTAAAAACAAACATCGTGATGAAACAACGGCGTGCGCGGGAAGGGTTTTTCTAGGCCGAACACTTATAGATATATTCCGATAGCTGGATTACAAAGACAGACCACCTTTAGGTTTATCGTATTTATCTTGTTAGGTTATATCACGATTTAACATGAAGTGAAATTGTGGACAAATGCTAGACCTAAACCTGTAAAGTTAGAAAAAAATACAAGCGTCACACACCAATCGCAATACCCGGCATTGTGAGCTGTTTGTGCTAATCGCATTCCAAAATCGGTCAATTTTTTCGAAAAAGTAGTGTTTTGATTAGCCCTTTGATCACATAATCCTTGTTACCATTGTCCATTGTTTAATCTACGTATGAAGGTGGCTTGAGTAATAATATTCTTTTTATGAATAAACCAGTGTTTTGATAATAAAAAAAAACATCGGAGTAAATCTCGTATTTAATGGCTCCACACACGACCACATGTACGATACGAGGTCGACCCCGTGGAATGCAATAAGGCTGTTCGGGTTACGGGCTCGGACTGGTAGCGCTACGAAAAACTGTCTGCCTTTAATGATAACTCGTATTTTCGCTACGGACTCGGGATTAACTCTAAATATCTCTGTGGATATACAATTCTAACAATAAATCGTGGAAACGGAATTCCTAGATGATAGCTTTTTTTTGTTATAATTTTACTACGATTTTACTAACATACTCTTCTTACCAGATGTTAAAATATGAACAAGGATGGTAAAAGACCACACCTTTTATTACATGGGGAAATCCCTCACGGATACCCGTCCCGCCAGGCATCTGAGGATGGGTTATGTCCGATTCATACGAACTAAAACTCCAAGATGTCTTCTTACATCTTTTGGTCGTGGAACCAGAGACTACCCTACGCATATTCAACTATCGCTGCTTGCAGAATTCCATATAAATGGCGACAATCGATATACATGGGATACGTCGGTAGTTACCATATAGACTACATCTTTTTTATAGGGGTAAAAATCCTATATTAGGCACCCACTGGGGAGTAGCGGGGTGTCAGACTCCTAGCAACTAAAAGTGACGCTAGTGAAGAAGACCAGGAAGTGTGTTCCACCATATACCTCCTTAAATAAACCTCTCAAATAGGCTGGGTAGAGGGGAGAGCATAGGTTAAGATGCCGCTAGCTCGCCTACTTATTTTAATTAGGCAAGGCTAGGGGTCAGGGAGGGATTTAGGAGTAGGATAGGTTAGGTAGAGAGAGGGAAGACAGGGTTCAGAGGTGGAGGCGGGACCTGGCGGACGCGCGTTATGGTCGATACACGATCGACGCCGTCCGCCCGGTCCTGCCGGAGTGGAATCAGAGGAAGTGGGGCTCCCTGACGTTTCGTCTGGTGCAGGTTCTGACCGGGCACGGGTGCTTCGGTTGGTACCTGCACCGGATAGCTCCTTTAATGATAACTCGTATTTTCGCTACGGACTCGGGATTAACTCTAAATATCTCTGTGGATATACAATTCTAACAATAAATCGTGGAAACGGAATTCCTAGATGATAGCTTTTTTTTGTTATAATTTTACTACGATTTTACTAACATACTCTTCTTACCAGATGTTAAAATATGAACAAGGATGGTAAAAGACCACACCTTTTATTACATGGGGAAATCCCTCACGGATACCCGTCCCGCCAGGCATCTGAGGATGGGTTATGTCCGATTCATACGAACTAAAACTCCAAGATGTCTTCTTACATCTTTTGGTCGTGGAACCAGAGACTACCCTACGCATATTCAACTATCGCTGCTTGCAGAATTCCATATAAATGGCGACAATCGATATACATGGGATATGTCGGTAGTTACCATATAGACTACATCTTTTTTATAGGGGTAAAAATCCTATATTAGGCACCCACTGGGGAGTGGCGAGGTGTCAGACTCCTAGTAACTAAAAATGACGCTAGTGAAGAAGACCAGGAAGTGTGTTCCACCATATACCTCCTTAAATAAACCTCTCAAATAGGCTGGGTAGGGCGGAGAGCATACGTTAAGACGCCGCTAGCTACTTGTTTTAATTAGGCAAGGCTAGGGGTCAGAGAGGGATGTAGGAGTAGGATAGGTTGGGCAGCCGGTGTGTACCCGGTCTGTCCCTCTATAGGTAGGAGCCCGGCGGTCACCTTCCGCCGGGCGGACCGTGGGGGCGGCTCTACAAGGTTGATTAGCTTGAACCATCCCTTGCCGCCCCCACAAAACGGTCTGTCGATACACCGTGGGGTTTTAGTCCGTGCGA
>MU159998.1:65807-96837 GCA_015888305.1 Antheraea pernyi
GTGGCCCTCTCCGCCAACGGAGGACAGGCAGGAGGAGGCGGCAGTTCGACCGCCGCCTCCTTCCACCGTAACCGGACCTAGGGAGGATCGGTCGGGGGGCCCATCCTCCCATTGCACAGGTCCGGCGGACGGAGGAGACGCCCGGTGTGTACCCGGCTATCTCTTAACAAGACGGGGCCCGGCGGCGGCGCTTTCGCTGCTGGGCCAACCGCTGGCGCGGCACGATGAAATCTGTAGAGATCTCGTGTCGCCCCGACTATGGCGGCAGACGTACACCGTGGGGTTTTAGTCCAAGCGAGTCGGACATAACCCACTTTCTCCCCAGAGGAAGTGGCGTACCCATAAGGGATTTCCCCACGTAAAAAAAAAGAAAAAAAAGGGATTTGGGAAAGGAGGTGGTTAGGTGTAGGCTAGCCTAGACCAGAGGGGCCTTTAGAGAGGCCGTGGTGAACGAGGAGTAAACCTCGTAAAAAAAAACAATAGCGGGGCGGTGGGTCTTTCTCTCCGCTGCCAGCCGAACCCAGGGAGGGGAGGGGCAGGGGTCTTGACCTTCCATTGCACGGGTTCGGCAGGCTGGGAGACAGTCTCGCAACCGTGCTGCCTCAGTCGGGTGCAGCGTGAAAACGCCTGCCACCAGAGGCTGTTGTGGAGCTTGCTCACACACCCCCGTTACACCCTCTATAGTGCGGCGCACGGTTGTCGTGGAGTTTTAGTCGGTAAAAGTTACCGAAAGCCACCGTCAGCACTGCGTCCCGTACGCAGTGGGCGGGCGGCTCAGCTCAGGCCCGCCTAGGCCTGACAGTCCATTAGGATTTTCTCTCCACGTAAAAAAAGCCCGGTCAGACTGCCTACACATCTACCGAACCAAGTGCAATCAAAGGTCAGGTCCCCAGTCCCTTCTACCCTTGGTGCCAGACCAAAATTGCCTGATCCGACTACCACACCACCACCTACCGACCACCTACAGACTAAACTGAGCTTTTTTTAATAACATGATTACTGTAACTACATATGATGCGACCACTTACGCTCAGCAACCGTGCTGCCGCAGTCGGGTGCAGCGTGAAAACGCCTGCCACCAGAGGCTATTGTGGAGCTTGCTCACGCACCCCCGTTACACCCTCTATAGTGCGGCGCACGGTTGTCGTGGAGTTTTAGTCAGTAAAAGTTACTGAAAGGCGCCGTCAGCACTGCGTCTCATACGCAGTGGGCGGGTGGCTCAGCTCAGGCCCACCTAGGCCTGACGGTCCATTAGGATTTTCTGTCCACGTAAAAAAAAGCCCGGTCAGACTGCCTACACATCTACCGAACCAAGTGCAATCAGAGGTCAGGTCTCCAGTCCCTTCTACCCTTGGTGCCAAACCGAAATTGCCTCCTCCGACTACCACACCATCACCTACCGACCACCTACAGATTAAACTGAGCTTTTTTTAATCACGTGAGTCCTGTAACTACATATGATGTAACCACTTACGCTCACCGCCGAAAACACTTCAAACAATAAATATATAACAAGGAGACGTAACAATAGATATATAGTCCAATAAGGATTTTTTTTATATCATAGGAGGCAAACGAACAGGAGTGTCATCTGATGTTAAATGATCACCACCGTCCATAGACACTCGCAACACCAGAGGAGTCGCAAGTGCGTAGATAGCCTGGGTTTGGAGAGCGAAGTGGGGAGAGGGAGGGAATTGGGTATCCGGCGCTCTCACTGGCCAAACGAAATGCAACAATGCAAGCACTGTTACTTCACGTCGGTTTTCTGTGAGAGGGTGGTACTACCCCAGGCGAGCCGACCCATTCATGCTGAAACCAGTAATAGCTTCAGCGTGGCTCTACCACCTACAAATTGTTGTATAAAATTTATACAGACAGATCTTTACCACTTCTGTCTGTCTGTTCGCGATAAACTTAAAAACTACTAAACGGATTTTCATGCGATTTTTACCAGTAAATAAAATGATTAATGAGAAAGATTTAGTTATATAATTTGTCAAGTTTTTTTTATCAGGTCGGTACATCGTTTCCTGGGCCCGCTTAGTAGAATATATAATATAAAATAATACTTTGGAAGATAGTAGAAAACCAAACGCTGCTGAGTAAGCGTGAGTGTATGTATATGATGTGGTTTGTATGTGTAGTTTACCAGAACGTAAAGTGCCGACACTTTATCGTGTAACAATAGTAATAACCAATAGTTTAAGTTAGAATTGTAGCCATATAATATGGGTCATACAAGTTCGTAAATCGTTTTATTAGCCATTCTAAAATGTTACTAAACAACATAGCTGCAGAATTACACTGCGGAACCCGATTCGACAGTGCGATCGATAAGCGATAAATTATATATTTCATGTGTACATCGCTGCAGCGGCAAGCGATGCGTGAAGTACAACGATCCGAATAGCGCATTGGATGATTAAGCAGCAAAATAAATAAATTTGAAATTGAAATATTTGCTGTTAAATATTATAGTGGACGTTACTTTGCACTTCCGTTTGGAATTGATTGACCGTTACCACGTCGCACTGTAACAAAAAAAGTGGAGGCAGTCATAACGACTGCAGACAAGTAAAAACTCAAAACAATGGAATAAATGTATTCTCTTTTGAATTTCCATAGTATAGTGTGAATGACAATATTTAGATTTTAGAAATTGTTATTGATATTATTAACATTTGTGTGGTTTTCATAACTATTAGCACTCGGAGCAATTAGTATATACATTTTTATAAAATCTGTTAATCAATCAAACGTATAAGCTGCAAAATATAAATATTACACGTACACAGGTCCCTATACTACGCGTCGCCAGTCTGACGGAAGCCGGGCAAGCACAATACGGTCAGTCACGCTTACGTAGCATTTCACGAAATAATAGATTTAAGTAAGTAAGAAGATTTCGCTTCAAAAACGTTTGATTTAATTTGTGCGAGATGTACCTGAAACAACACCATAGAGTTAATATCGACCTGAAGATGCTTCTTGACGGAGTGAAACACGTATAATCGATTGTGGTTATTACACATTACATTACATTTTTTTTTATATTTTACAGTTATATACCGCCAGTGTCAAGCGACTTCAGGTTCAACCGATAAAATTTGTTAATCAGTCAAACGTATGATAAGCTGAAAAATATCAATATTACACGTACACAGGTCCCTATACTACGCGTCGCCGGTCTGACGCAAGCCGTGCGAGCGCAATACGGTCAGTCACGCTTACGTAGCGTTTCATGACGCGAAATAATAGATTTAAGTAAGTAAGAAGATTTCGCTTCAAAAACGTTTGATTTAATTTATGCGAGATGTACCTGAAAAAAAAAATCTGAACCTAGTAATAGAAAGAGTGAAATATTAGCAAACAAAACAACACCATAGAGTCAATATCGATCTGAAGATATTTCGTGACGGAGCGAAGCACGTGTAATCGATTGTGGTTATTACACGTTAATCTGCAACATACTTTGATTTTTTTTTAAATATTTTACAGTTACATACCACCAGTGTCAACCGACGTCAGGTTCAACCGTCAACCAACAACATGTTTTTTATTACTTTTTATTGTTTTAGTTACAAATATTTCGCTCTTTCTGTTAATAGTTTCAGATAAAAAAAATGTTTATTTTTGCAATGAGCCGTGGCAGCGGCCAATCACTTCCAAGCGGAAGTAAAAATTACGTCCACTGATGACAGTCCGTCCGTCAGTCCACACAATGACAGATTTTTCGCAAAGTAGCACCTTCTTCGATCAAATATTTGCTGTTAATATCGGCTAAGTCCGAAAGTTTAGAAAGTACTATAGAACTGTATAAAATACATATTATGTACTTCGAGGAGCTTAGTAATAATCACAAGATTACTAAAACAAATTAATTGCATTAATAAAAACATATTTATTTTGTTAATTATTATTATTGGCAATTATCGACCGGTATTATTGCAACGTGCGGACGAGCGTATTACAACAACCAATAGATGTAGGGACAACACTCCACGTTGCTCTTTTTTTTTATTGCAGCACGGCAAAATGACTGCACTCTGCCTGATGGTAAGCACAGTACAATCCATAAACAACGGCAACCACCGAGTGACACCATCCATCGCTGGTCGCTGCTATCATGACGGCCTGCGAAAAGCTGGATATGCACAGGCTGATCCCGAATCGCGTTTAGTGGCATTGATCAATATATTAGTACCATGTAACGAAACAACAATATCCCGTTTTATTTAATCACTAGCTGTACCCGCAGCTCCGCACGCGTTTTTTTAAATCGTATTAATGAATTTATAGAATTGTGAGACTATGTGCAATTACAGAAACGCTCTTTAAAGACAATTGTAAGTACGACGCGCACGCCACTAAAAGTAATATGTAACGTGTACATTAGATATATAAATACAAAAAGCGTGCCAAATAAGGTTTGTCATCAACAACACATTTGGAACCTTAACCCACCATATAACTACCTCAGTGCTCACTTACACTGTATAAGGAACTAACGAAACAAACTCATATTCCATAATTTCTCGAATTTTTAACGTATCCATGGTGACAAAAAATGATTGAATTGCGATGAAAATGTAACACTAATCAATAAACAAATGACTACTTTTGGATAAAGAATTCCATGTTTTTAAAATAAAATTAATTTGTAATTAGAATTCTTAGCCAAACAAACATTATTTTGATTTGAAATGGCCAGTACTGCAGAACGGCAATTTCATAGGTAAATACCTATTATTAACTTGATATAAAAACAGCACATTCGAAATTTGAAACTTTAATGCTCCATAAAATTATTTTAATTCTATCTAATCATCACCAAACAAGTAGAATAAATAACCCCACAAAGATTATATTAAGATATCTGAGTATTTAAAGAAGAGGTGAATTGAGATATATTAAATGAATTTATGCCGTCACGTAGATAAATATTGATTCAGTAAATAAATTGCACATAGTCTAGACACAAGTCTGTTCTATGCAATTACACTTATCTCTTACGATCATTAGTTCTAATTATAGGTCCATTGTTAAGTTTGACGCGACTGTGTTGAATTGTAAAATGCTTATCAAATATTTATTTCGGAATGAGGATAGTTTGACACGCATTTTTTCTTGTAAAAAAACTATAAAAAAGCCTTTCAATAAGTGCTAAAATATATCTTCACACGGTCCCTATTCAATAGGACGATTCGAGAATATCTCGACAAGAAAAGCGAAAAACGCGAGATAAAGTCATTCAATTCCGTTTTGGTCTTCATGAATGAGACACTAATCCTCCATTCGCTATAGTTAAAGTGGGATAGCGAGCTATTTTCCCAAAAAAAAACTCGAAACGTCCTCATTAATCGCTGCATTCAATATCCGACTCTATCTCTCTGTTTTTAACGTCAAAATTAACTAGCAAAAGTTATGAATGCAAAGTCCACAGAGCATTAAAACTTTTCGTTTCGCTTATTTTAATAAACAAGTTGTCGTTTGTAATAATTTTCTCGTACGCCTTTTATATAGAGTTTTAATGTTTTCTCGACCTATTTTGTATGAAAAGGTATATACAATTTCACAATGAACGCTTTGTATACGGAACCAGAATTTGAGATTAACATAAACGTGTACAAAACATATATGTTATATGAGCAAATGATTTCATGTAAATTTGTACAACCTATATACCTACTACTACTACTACTACTATAACCTATGTACTAAGACAATAAAGTGGAAATGGTTACATGGAAATTACTAGTGACATTTAAAAATTACATAAATTGAATTTCATAGCTTATTAGCTAATAGCTTAGCTATTATCAAGGTGGTAGAGCCACGCTGAAGTTATTACTGGTTTCAGCATGAATGGGCCGGCTCGCCTGGGGTGGTACCACCCTCTCAAGAACCGACGTGAAGTAACAGTGCTTGCGTTGTTGCGTTTCGTTCAGTTAGTGAGAGCGCCGTGGGACCACCTCCCCTTCCCTCTCTTATCCCCTCCACTCCCCACTCCCCCTACAGTTTCTTCCCCTCAAACACAGGCTGGCAACTACGGCAGTGATAACTTCATGTAAATTTATGCAACCTTTAACTAAGACAACAAAATGGAAATGGTTGTTTATTTGGACGCACTAATTTCTAAAACGATTAGTAAGATTTAAAATTAGTGTAAATTGAATTTCATAAGCCTATTTATTAAGTAATGTTATAAACTATCAAACATGACGCTACGGCTCTGAGGAGGACAATAACCGTCAGAAAACTGTAGATGAAATAGTAAGTCAGAGAGAATGAAATAATAATGCGGACTGAGAGTTTTATACAGCGCGAGGTATCAGGAGCTAAGAGCGAGTTGGCCGCCCGATTACAACTGAACGTTATCAAGATATGCTGAACTGTGAATGCGAATGTGAATTCATAGACAACGAGGTACCACTGTCGGATTCCTCTGCCATATTCGTGACTTGTATCCTCTACGTGTACAAACAAACCGACGAATAGACAGACATTTTACATTTTTTTATTACATATTTCAAGACACCTTCAACGTTTTTTTTACAAATATCTAAAAAGAACAGACACATTAGATTTACATACTTATTATTTGTGTAGAAGATATAGATAGACAAATACATAGAACGAACATGATAATTAAATATATAAACACAATAACGACATGAAACGAATGTAATACAGTTTATGTGCCAGAAAAAGGACGTTCCTGAATAAATTACAGTCGCGTCCGTTGGCGACCTCTGCCGTCGTAACTCAAAAGCAGGGCCGCTAAACATTTTGGTTAATTTATGAACACGTACTACGCGGTACTGCGTGCATACGAATAACGTTTCCTCGCCTTGCTACATTTAATTTTATGACTATTACGTCATTAGGTCAAAGAGATCGTTAGTTGGTTTTTGTTTTCTTCCATTCTAAGGACAAAGCAAAGGTATCTATCTAAACCATACAGCCAAGCCAAACGTAATTACATAATAAATGCAAATTATGGACTGTTTTGTGATAACTTCAATGCTCTAACAAGATGGTGGCTCCCTCGTTAAACTTGCAACTTTCGATAGAATTATTGTGGCATCTCAGAATTCATGGTCCGTGGTATTATTTTCCATTCACTTCACTTATGCACAATAAACAAACTATATTACATAAAACACCACCAATTTTATACAATATGGAATCAATTAACACAAAAATATGAATAAAAAATAAAATACATGACAGACCGAGATCCCGCCAAAAACATAAATATAATTATATAGTTTGAAGTATTGGAGTTTATATTTCTCTAATAAACCAGACGAAGGAATTCATCGTTCACTGGCTGCTCTGTATTTGTCGTTAAAGTTGTTCAGTTTTTTTAATTGAACATTTTGTTACTCGCGTTAAACGGTTTATGATAGGGAAAATCTTATTGATTTGTGTCACCAATGAACTAGACATGCTCGTGGCATATTACTCTTGTGCCGACTAGTGACGCGTGGTATAGCGGCCTGTGTATATGTAATATCTGGGAGCATGGCTGGTGACCCACCATGTCGAGCAAAAAAGCGGTACAGTCGTACTATACTGTTCTCGAAGCATTTCAGGCCATTTTCGACCCCCTATAATTTCGTTGTGGATAAAACTAGAAGCCTAAATTTTATTTAAAACAAAAGATTTTGATATTGATATGGTTACTGTAAGATGTTATTAGGTTAGCTAATTACGTGATAACTTAAGACAGGATGTTCCTTAAATTGATATGGTTACTGTAAGATGTTATTAGGTTAGCTAATTACGTGATAACTTAAGACAGGATGTTCCTTAAGGATGTTTCGCGGGCCGCCGTGGTGAACGGTCGTGTTTGCGCTCCGCGCTCTCCGTTCGTCCGTCCGATCCGCTGACTCGCTCTCGCGCTCGTGCCGTCTCGCTCGCTTTCGTGTCGACTTAGTGGTGTCCGTGTGTGGCTAATGTTTTTTCGTTCTGCGTCGTTTATGGGTATTTCTCTGTGGTGGTTTTGGATTATTTTTATTGACTTGGCTTGTTTACGGATACTGAACTAGTTTTTGCACTCGGCTTGGCTTGTTTCTTGGATTTGACGTGGATTTCTTCTATTTTGACTTGGCTTTGTTTATCGGATTGTTTTCTTGCCTTCGGACTGACCTGGCACGTTGAACGGACTTTGCTCTTTTGCCTCTTGGCTTGCTGGGGACCCTGGGGTCTCCAGTAAACCATGAGCGCAAAGCGCATAACAAAAAAGCGGGCGAGCGTGTCGGTTGATTCCGACACGGAAACTGAGGGGCAGGGCGCTCCTAAGACACAAATCAATAAGATTTTCCCTATCATAAACCGTTTAACGCGAGTAACAAAATGTTCAATTAAAAAAACTGAACAACTTTAACGACAAATACAGAGCAGCCAGTGAACGATGAATTCCTTCGTCTGGTTTATTAGAGAAATATAAACTCCAATACTTCAAACTATATAATTATATTTATGTTTTTGGCGGGATCTCGGTCTGTCATGTATTTTATTTTTTATTCATATTTTTGTGTTAATTGATTCCATATTGTATAAAATTGGTGGTGTTTTATGTAATATAGTTTGTTTATTGTGCATAAGTGAAGTGAATGGAAAATAATACCACGGACCATGAATTCTGAGATGTCACAATAACTCTATCGAAAGTTGCAAGTTTAACGAGGGAGCCACCATCTTGTTAGAGCATTGAAGTTATCACAAAACAGTCTAGAATTTGCATTTATTATGAAATTACGTTTGGCTTGGCTGTATGGTCCAGATAGATACCTTTGCCTTTTCCTTAGAATGGAAGAAAACAAAAACCAACTAACGATCTCTCTGACCTAATGACGGGACCATACAGCCAAGCCAAACGTAATTTCATAATAAATGCAAATTCTAGACTGTTTTGTGATAACTTCAATGCTCTAACAAGATGGTGGCTCCCTCGTTAAACTTGCAACTTTCGATAGAGTTATTGTGACATCTCAGAATTCATGATTCAAGGTAGTACCTACGAGTATTTCTCCCGCCACTGCACTTGTATACAATAACCGAATTATATTAAATAAACACCACCAATATTACAAAATATAAAGTCAAACGATACGATATTATGAATAAAATATAAAATCCACTACATGACAAACTAAGACTCCGTCAAAACTCGTATCAAAAAGATTGGAGTAATATATAAACAAATTAAATATAGTTTTTTTTAATCTTTATTTTTGGCAACCAATCTTTTAGATTATTACTGCCATTGTCGAGTAGTTAATACTATTACAAGTTCTTCTTCTATTCCATTTTTGGCAACCAGTCTTCTAGTAGACTATTACTGCCATTGTCAAGTGAGTATCGATATTATAAGTTTCTTAATATTATTTCAATGAACTAACAAGATGGTGGCCATCTTGTTAGAACTTTTCATGGAGTTTTTGTGGCATCTCATAATTCATGGTCCGTGATATTATTTTCCATTCACTTCACTTATGCAAAAATACATAAACACCACCAATTTTATACAATATAGAATCAATTAACAGAAGATTATGAATAAAAAATAAAATACATGACAGATCGAGATCCCGCCAAAAACATAAATATAATTATATAGTTATATTATATAGTTTGAAGTATTGGAGTTTATATTTCTCTAATAAACCAGACGAAGGAATTCAATTAAACAACGGTTTATGATATAGGAATATATAGGAAAAACTTATTGGTTTGTGTCACCAGTGAACTCGACACAGCTCGTGGCATATAACTATTGTGCCGACTGGTGACGAGTGCTATAGCAGCTTGTGTACATGTAATATCTGGGGCCATGGCAGGGTCCCCGCCAAGTCGAGCAAAAAAGCGGTACGGCCGTACCATACTGTGCTCGAAGCAATTCAGGCCATTTTCAACCCCGTATAATTTCGTTGTGGATAAAACTAGAAACCTGAATTTTATTTAAACAAAAGATTTTTGATATTGATATGGTCATTATAAGATTAGGTTAACTAATTACGTAATAACTTAAGACAGGAGGTCCCTTAAGTAGGGACTTAAAAAAGTAACCGACTTGGTATTATGGTACATGGAACTCACAACTTTTTACGGTAGAAGAAGTGGGTTGCGAGACTTGTTTTTTTTATAAGTTTTGTATTTGATGGCATTGATATTTTGTATTGAGCTTGTGCAGCACCTCATGTGTTTGATTAATTGCAAAATTGTATAAAATTATATATTATTGCTCGGAGAGCTAATTCGTGTGAAAACCGGACGGACTAATGTTAATAATTTCAACATTACTTCCGTTAATTTTCTTTCGTTTTCTTTTATTTTGTTACCTTCGTTAAGAACAACGTTAATTTCATTTAGTAACTTCAACATTCTTCTATCTATCTTCTAAACGGATTTTCATGCGGTTTTTACCAGTAGATATTCGATGGGGAGGGGAGGTAGCTTATTCGGCTCTCACTGACTGAACGAAGCACAACAATGCAAGCACTGTTACTTCACTTCGGTTTTCTGTGAAAGGGTGGTACTACGCCGGGCGAGCCGACCCATTCATATTAAAACCTATATATACAGCTGTAGCTATCTCATTTTCGTTTCTTAAAATCGAATTCACCCTTTCCAAAAGAACTCTTACTTCAAAAGTGTAGAGTACGAACAGTAAACAGAGCCAACGTTTCGTGACCTCTGCTGTCATAATTCTGAAGTAGGGCCGCCAAGCGTTACACTAAATTTATTAACACATAACGCGAGGGTTCCGTCGGCCGCCGCGTCCGGCTGATTTGTATAAGCGGATTCCCATTTTGACAGATTTAATTTCGCCGCCCAATTTTTCATTGTGCCCGTGAGTGACTTGAATTATGTCGTTTCAGTGAATTAAATAAGGTTTAATTCGTTTATACTGTCACATGTTAATAAGGTTCTGTGAGATTTAAAAAAAAATCTATTTCCGGGTTTACCTTCAAACTTTATCATATTTTTTATTTTTTTTTCATTTTTGGAAACCAATCTTCTAGACTACTACTGCCATTGTCGAGTAGGTAATATTATTACAAGTGTTATGGACAGTGAGCCATGTGCAAGACGCTGAATAGTGAAAAGTTTTAGGAAGTGGAAGACATGAATTTATTACGCTTTAGTTTGTATTACATATTGTTCTAGTACGTAGAAACTCACATTGTTAGCAATAAGTTATACAGATATTATTGAACGAATAGACAGATAATTTATTAAGAATAAGCATTGTTTTAAACTGTGCAGGATGTAATAAATATAAATCAATGCCACATTGAATAGGAGTAAGTGCAAAAGAGCGAAACCTTATGCCTTATTTATCAAACGAGCGCATCCTAGGGGGTCTCGGTCGAGCTGATTTCAATCTTATGCGGGCCACACGCATAGAGTACGTTTATCGTCCTGCCATAGCTGCGAGACCTTTAAATAAGGAATACAAATTTCTTAACAAACAGTAACATCATAGACTCTGATTGGAACGGGTTTAAGTGGCTGTATCAATATATATATTCAATATTTCTTGGTTGTTCAAGAGCCAAATACTGACTGAATACTTCGATTAGAAGAAAGAACTTGTGTTTATAGAAGACATCACACAAATATTGCGGATAGAGGTGATTTTCGACCACCTCAATTATATTCGCAACAACAGGTATCTTGTGATAATTTCAATGCTCTAACAAGGCAGTGGAAGTTTTCGTGGCAACTCAGAATCCGTGTTCCGTAGTATTATATCCCATCAATTTTACTTATGCACAATAACCGAACTATATTACGTAAAGTTCCAGCAATATTACTAAATATAAAGCCAAATAACGCAAGATTATGAATGAAATATAATTGCCACTACATGACCATTAAAATTCTCACCAAAAACTCTCAAACTTTATTATTGTGAGAAAGGTTAATAATCAGAAGAAATTAAAAATCTAGGTAAGAATTCGCTTTAAAATGTATCTGCCGAAATACATAGGTATTTTGTCACAGATTTTCAACTCGATACAGTCCCTATCAATTGTTTTGGTCGCTCTGAACAATACCACTTCTATTTTATTTTTTTTAAATTTAATACGTCGAGTAATAAAAAAATGACAAAAACACGTGCGAAATCACGAGCATAAATAACTCAGTATAATTTGATCTATCATGAATCAATAATTGAAATATCATGAATTAAAAAAAAACATTTTTTTACAGAAAAATACAATATTATTTATGCTAAAGAATAACCAAAACAATTTAAAAATATACTATAAAAGCTTCGTTCGGTCAGTGAGAGCGCCGGAGGCCCACCTCCCCTCTCCTTCCCACTTCCTTTACTCCCCTTCTACCCCAAGACATGTTGGCAACGCACTTGCGACTCCCCTGGTGTTGCAAGTGTCTATGGATGGTGGTGATCACTTAACATCAGGTGAACCACCTGTCCGTTTGTCTCCTATGATATAAAAAATAAATTAAAAAAAGTATAACATAACTAGCGAACTCGGCTAAGATCGTCGCGCCCTGGTTAAAAAAAAATTATATACCTAAACCTTCCTCATGAATCACTTTATCTAGTGGTGAAAACCACATGAAAATCTGTTCAGTAGTTTTTGAGTTTATCGCGAACAGACAGACAGACAGACGCGGTAGGGGACTTTCTTTTATAATATGTAGTGATACGTGTTTATACCAGAATTTGTGCTCTAGAGACGTGTATTAAAAATTTGGCTTTTTAAGAGGTATCATGAACTAATTATGTAGTATTTAAATAAACTTATCTTAATAAAAAACAAACCTATTCATTATAACGTTGGGATCATTGGAGTAAGGTCCCAAAAGTGCTTCCTTTGTCAGTCGATATTTTGTCGAGTATTTCTCCCTTAATATTAATAATTAGGTTCTTCCCGCGACTTTGTATACGTTGTGTAGGCTTGGCTAACTCTAACACGCAGCGGAAGCTCTCAAAAGAAAAAAAAAACGAGCTAATTCGTGTGAAAACCGGACGGACTAATGTTAATAATTTCAACATTACTTCCGTTAATTTTCTTTCGTTTTCTTTTATTTTGTTACCTTCGTTAAGAACTATGTTCATTTAATAACTTCAACGTTCTTCTATCCAATCTGTTTCTTTTATATCATACGAGGAAAACGAGCAGTTGGGTCACCTGATGTTAAGTGATCATCACCGTCCATAGACACTTGCAACAGGAGAAGAGTCGCAAGTGCGTTGCTAGCCTGTGTTTGGGAGGGAGTGGGAAGGGGGAGGGGAATTGTTTATCCCGTGCTCTCAGTGACTGAATGAAACGCAACAATGTAAGCACTGTTACTCCACGTCGGTTTTCTATGAGAGGGTGGTACTACCCCGGGCGAGCCGACCCATTCATGCTAAAACTTATATATACAGTTGTAGCTATCTCATTTTCGTTTCTTAAAATCGAATGCACCCTTTCCAAAAGAACTCTTACTTCAAAAGTGTAGAGTACAAACAGTAAACAGAGCCAACGTTTCGTGACCTCTGCTGTCATAATTTTGAAGTAGGGCCGCCAAGCGTTACACTAAATTTATTAACACATAACGCGAGGGTTCCGTCGGCCGCCGCGTCCGGCTGATTTGTATAAGCGGATTCCCATTTTGACAGATTTAATTTCGCCGCCCAATTTTTCATTGTGCCCGTGAGTGACTTGAATTATGTCGTTTCAGTGAATTAAATAAGGTTTAATTCGTTTATACTGTCACATGTTAATAAGGTTCTGTGAGATTTAAAAAAAAATCTATTTCCGTGTTTACCTTCAAACTTTATCATTATTATTGTTTTATTTAATTTTTAAACACAGCTGCAAGACCTTTAAATAAGGGATACAAATTTCTTAACAAACAGTAACATCATAGACTCTGATCGGAACGGCTTTAAGTGGCTGTATCAATATATATATTCAATATTTGTTGATTGTTCAAGAGCCAAATACTAACTGAGTACTTCGATTAGTGTTTATAGAACACATCACACAAATATTGCGGATAGAGGTGATTTTCGACCACCTCAATTATATTCGCACCAACATGTATCTTGTCATAATTCCAATGCTCTAACAAGGCAGTGGAAGTTTTCGTGGCATCTCAGAATCCGCGTTCCATTGTATTATATCCCATCAATTTTACTTATGCAGAATAACCGAACTATATTACGTAAAGTTCCATCAATATTACAAAATATAAAGCCAAATAACATAAGATTATAAACAAAATCTAATAGCCAGTACATGAACGTTAAAATTCTCACCAAAAACTCTCAAACTTTATTATTGTGAGAAAGGTTAATAATCACTAGAAGTTACAAATCTAGGCAAGTATTCGCTTTCAAATGAGTTTGCCGAAATACACTTATAGGTACTTTGTGACTGATTTTCAACTCGACAGTGATATAGTCCCCATCAATTGTTTTGGTCGCTCTGAACAATACCTTAAATTTGAGATTCCGCATAATATAGCTAAGAGCTTAATACAAAACAAATTTACAATATTCTTATTGGAAACTAAATTTGGTATTTATTTATCCTAAAGTTGTCTCAATGTTACTTATATAGGTGGTAGAGCTATGCTGAAGCTATGTTCATTTAATAACTTCAACGTTCTTCTATCCAATCTGTTTCTTTTATATCATACGAGGAAAACGAGCAGTTGGGTCACCTGATGTTAAGTGATCATCACCGTCCATAGACACTTGCAACAGGAGAAGAGTCGCAAGTGCGTTGCTAGCCTGTGTTTGGGAGGGAGTGGGAAGGGGGAGGGGAATTGTTTATCCCGTGCTCTCAGTGACTGAATGAAACGCAACAATGTAAGCACTGTTACTCCACGTCGGTTTTCTATGAGAGGGTGGTACTACCCCGGGCGAGCCGACCCATTCATGCTAATGAACCACCTGTCCGTTTGTCTCCTATGATATAAAAAATAAATAAAAAAAAGTATAACATAACTAGCGAACTCGGCTAAGATCGTCGCGCCCTGGTTAAAAAAAAAATTATATACCTAAACCTTCCTCATGAATCACTTTATCTAGTGGTGAAAACCACATGAAAATCTGTTCAGTAGTTTTTGAGTTTATCGCGAACAGACAGACAGACAGACGCGGTAGGGGACTTTCTTTTATAATATGTAGTGATACGTGTTTATACCAGAATTTGTGCTCTAGAGACGTGTATTAAAAATTTGGCTTTTTAAGAGGTATCATGAACTAATTATGTAGTATTTAAATAAACTTATCTTAATAAAAAACAAACCTATTCATTATAACGTTGGGATCATTGGAGTAAGGTCCCAAAAGTGCTTCCTTTGTCAGTCGATATTTTGTCGAGTATTTCTCCCTTAATATTAATAATTAGGTTCTTCCCGCGACTTTGTATACGTTGTGTAGGCTTGGCTAACTCTAACACGCAGCGGAAGCTCTCAAAAGAAAAAAAAAACGATTTTGAAACTTTCTTGATTGGTGCGCCGCTCCAATCCGTCTTAACGTGATTATATAGCCCATAGCCTTCCTCGATACACTGGCTATCTAACACTGCACGAACACTACAAGAAATCGGACCAGTAGTTCCTGAGATTAGCGCATACAAGCAAACAAACTCTTCAGCTTTATAATATTAGTATAGATATATTATAACTACAAAAACTTGAGTTAAAATTAAAGGCAAAACCGAGTGCTGACGGTTAGTGTTATACATTATTAGTTAATGTTAGTTGCCCAGTAGTTTGCTAAATTCGAACTCAAATACTTGACTATGACTGTATAACGGCTTTCGGGTATGGTTTGACGAGTGGTCCAAGTCATAAGACTCGAGCGATCATTTGTTAATATAATAATATTTTTGTTCAACAAATCTGTTACCTTTTGAATTAATTTAACGACGTAGAAAGTGTAAAGTATGTATATGTGTTCTTTTAAACATACTTTGCAACTCAAATGGAAGTGGGTCGAATATGTGGCGCGTCTACAAAACGTTCGTTGGATGAAGAAGGTGACGTTATACACCACTAGCCCTCTGGATAAGAGCTATAGAGATAGATCTCTTACGAGATGGCAAGACGAGATCATCAAGATGGCTGGCCATGACTGGATAGAAAAAGCCCAAAATAAGGAACGCTGGAATTTTTTAACAGAAAAAACTACATACAAATATATGTTGAAATTATAAACCTAACTAGATAAGTTTAAGATAAGAATCTGAACTATGAACAAAAAAAATTGTAATTTTTTTTCCACGAAATACAAGGCTTTATAATTATTTTTTTTATTTAATTTATTATATGAAGTTAGATTATTACAGACTGTGCAATGTTTTAACCCTGGGGTGCTTAAACTTGAACTTCTAGCGACAACAAAATTTATGAATATCATCAAATTTTTCTCGAGATCAACTTAAAAAGTACTTTCGATCGACCGTTTCATCACCCTAGTTTTAATATATTTCCATCAGAAAGTGGATGTGCTCACACTGCTGTATTTTGAACAGAATGCTATTTACACTGTACACATTTATAACACACATGAACCCACGAATTGTTTCAACTCAATCCTCAGCAGTTATCTCCTTGACTTTTATATTACTAGTACCTATTTGCGACTTTGTTAGGGTCTATGTATTTTATGGTAAAATGACATACATTATCTTCGTATTACTTTAACATTTATGTAATCCATGCCAAGATAACTTTCAGATGGCAGGGTTTTATCAAACTTACGTAATGCTTATCACTATATATTGGCCATATAGAATAAGATCTTAGAAACACGCCTGAGGTTCAAGTAAAAATATTCCTAATTTATTTTTAAATGTAATCAAACTAGTCGCAGATCTTATTGGCGGTGAAATATTCCAGCACTTACCAGCGTTGTATCGAAAACTACCTCTAAAGGTTGATTTTATAATAGAAGTATTGCGGTCTCTCAGGCCTAATTACCCCAATCAAAAAATATGTGAGATATAATTTACGCCTTGCTTTCAGTTTTAGAAGTAGGTAATTATTAATGGTAGGGGTGACATGTGCTTCGGGTGTGGTAGGGTGGTTGGAGAGGAGCTATGTATTATTCTAATCTATAAGCTATATTACTAGTTTCATCATAATCGATTCTGTAGTTCATGTATGAAAAAGTAATAAACACTTATTAATCCTCACAAACTTTCTCGTTAATAATATTAGTAGAAAGTATGAAGAACAAAAAAGGGAGAATATATAATATATAACGCTAAATATATAAATGAGTAAGCATAACGCTAAATATATAAATGAGTAAGCATAACGCTAAGAGCTTATAGCTTCTACTATACCGATACTGCACTTTAGATGATAATACAAGTTTCCGCGTACTTAGATACTTTGTGAATATTGAAATGCTTCACATAACATCGGGTATTCACTAAGTTAACTCATAACTATTTAGCGATATAGTCTCTAGTTGAATATGGAAATTATTTATAACGACTTGCATCAAAATTTTGTTCAGTATATTGTTGCACTGTATTCATACATGTGGGAACGAATAAACTTATCATAGAGATATTAAATTTCATATTTTACATACCTATTTGTTTCTACTTTGTATTCGTACAATATAGGATTGCTCAAATGACTTGTATCCAGTAGCTTCATTATCAAATTAAAGGATTATGTTAAGACTACAACTGTGTAGTAGTATTCTACCGTCTGTATCACGGCGAGTGTTCTAAAGAGTTATTCAACTTGATCCCTTCCTCTTCTTTTCATAACCGCACCACGCGCGCTTGTCTTCGGCGCCACAGTTTTACGGTAAATCCTATCTGGGCAAAAACTAAAAAGTTTCTTTCTTTGGCGTACAGCAACGCTGAGGAACAATTTCCCGACCAGTGTGTTTCCTCCTTCCTACGACATTGGGGTCCTTCAAGCGCAACGTGAAGAGATACTTATGCAGGCCGGCATGACAGCGGCGACCGGCGATGGATAGTATGTCTTTCGGTGGTCACCATTGTTTTTGGATTGTACTGTGTTTACCATCAGGCACAGTACAGCCACTTTGCCGAGCTACAATAAAAAAAACTTGTAAACTGTTGCAAAATCGAATCAAAGATTACTTCTCCAGATTCCATTGTGTTATCCCTCATCCTACATATATATAAAATACGCTTAACATATCGTTGAATATAATCAGAGTTAAGTAAGTTGTTGCTTGATACGAACTACGTGTTTTCAATTAATTAATTAATTGTGACTATCTTTCATTTTAATCCCTGTATTTTCCCATAAGGATAACTTAATAACGTATAGCATAGATAATATGATGAAAAGTCCTTTATGTGTTAGTTAAAAGTTTAGATAAATAACAGATACGTACTACCTAGGTTATGGAACTAGGTTTTGATGATAAAATCCGAATTATGTTTAAATGTTACTAAGTACCTAAGTATTAAATTTTTATTTGCCGCTAAATCTCTCCACGCCTGATGAATGGTAGAAAGTTCGAAAGAGATATCTATATAAGGTAGGAGAACAAGTCAACGGAAATGGAAACTATCTATACATGTAATAAAAATGTAAATCTATTGTATCTGTACTTTTTAGATTTTGTGAAAAAAATTGTTGCCGGCGTCTTATCATTATTTTTTTTTTCGGTATGGTATCTGTCTATATAGGCAATATCAGAATAATAAAATACATTTCAATCATTTTAAGAAATGTCTGTTTGTTTGTCTACCTGTCTGTTTCTCTGAACACGCACCACTACTTAATTACTATGTCCACGATAAAACCTCTTCATGAAAATCATAATGCATATCTTCAAGTAACATTTACTTTTGGTTTCATTAAAGTTGTTTCACTCTATCAATAGTTATTGGAATTTTAATAACGACGCGACTTCAGTACGAGAAAAAAGTAGTCAATAAATGAACATAATACAATCGAATGATTTTATTAAGTACTGTTTGTTTACGTTTACATTAAGTTACACGTGGACGGAATCGCGGGCACAGTTAGGTCTCAATATGAAGCTTCTAATAAGGTTAGTATATTAATATGCGTTTTATTTCAGTTAAATTGCGGTTATTATACGATATAATTATACAATATTGTAAGAATAGTAAATATAAATTAATTTGCAAAAGATAGTCGAAAGTTATAGAGTAATCTTCATACATGAATTGTAATGTGCGTCATAAACTACACACAAAGTCACTATTGATCTTTGGAATGACTTACGGACAGATAAACAAAGCGTTCGCAAACAGGACTAGTGCGAATATATTACATGGAACAGCTAAATTCAGTTCAAGTATTATTAAACAATTCACTTTGCTCGCAACTGTACATGCGTTTATTACACAATATATAATTTGGTTCTGTAATTTAATATTTGCTCCTATTTTATGGTTTCTTAACGTGTTATCAATAATCTTATTCATATTATTTTTTATTTTATGCAAAAACGCGGCAAACGAATAGGTGGGTCACCTGATGTTAAGTGATCACCACCGTCCATAGACTCTAGTAACACCAGGGGAGTCGCAAGTATGTTGTGTTTGGGAGAGGAGGGGGGAAGGAGAAGAGGAAGGGGAGGTGGGTCTCCGGCGCTCTCACTGACCGAACGAAACGCAACAATGCAACCACTGTTACTTCACGTCGATGTTCTGTAGGTCGGGTGGCACTACCCCGGGCCAAACTAGTAATAGCTACAACGTGGCTCTACCACCTTTAAAATATGAGAGTTTCTGAGAATAGATGAATGTTCAAGCAAAAACTACTCAACGAATTTCGATGAAACTATACAGATATATAGCTTTTATACTAATCTATGGAATACTATCGTAAATAAGACGGCAAGGTTTTTAAGCTGGAAATTCTTTAATGACAACGGTTGCAAATAATAATATACTCTTAATCATTTTGTCTTTATTATTTTTACATTCACCGAATACCCATTAATGCAAGTGATTGCACTATGTTACTTATTTGCGAAAATTAGCATTTGGCTTGATGTTTCTAGTTTAATCATTAATTATTATAAATTGTAATTAGTCTTCCAAATAAATAAATAGACAGATACATTTTGAAAAGTCGTGGTATCTGAAAGATCTCAGCATACGCTGTATAAGCCTTTTAGACTTGTATACACGGAAATAATATATGGTGTCATCATTTACAAACACACGAACACACAAAAAGTCACGGGCGACTGCTAACTGCAAGGTAATACATACATCAATAACTGCAAGGTGTTGTAACTGCATACAACATTTTGTTAAAAAATGTAATGAAATTTTTATATCTAAAAGAATTTATATTGTATTACTTATTGCCAATTTTTTTATATTACATCAATAGGTAAATTATATATACTTCCCGAGTACAAAAATGTATAAGAAATGGTAAAGACATTTTTAGTTAAATCCAAAGAGAGCAAAAGTGTTTGAAGATCATTATCCTGATCATTTCTCTTTATTATAGTTTATCTATTCACTGACCGAACGAAACGCAACAATGCAACCACTGTTACTTCACGTCGATGTTCTGTAGGTCGGGTGGCACTACCCCGGGCCAAACTAGTAATAGCTACAACGTGGCTCTACCACCTTTAAAATATGAGAGTTTCTGAGAATAGATGAATGTTCAAGCAAAAACTACTCAACGAATTTCGATGAAACTATACAGAGATATAGCTTTTATGAATACTACCGTAAATAAGACGACAAGGTTTTTAAGCTGGATTGCACTATGTTACTTATTTGTGAAGACTAGCAATTGGCTCGATGTTTCTAGTTTAATCATTAATTATTATAAATTGCAATTAGTCTTCCAAATAAATAGACAGATACATTTTGAAAAGTCATGGTATCTGAAAGATCTCAGCATACGCTGTATAAGCCTTTTAGACTTGTATACATGGAAATAATATATGGTGTCATCATTTACAAACACACGAACACACAAAAAGTCACGGGCGACTGCTAACTGCAAGGTAATACATACATCAATAACTGCAAGGTGTTGTAACTGCATACAACATTTTGTTAAAAAATGTAATGAAATTTTTATATCTAAAAGAATTTATATTGTATTACTTATTGCCAATTTTTTTATATTACATCAATAGGTAAATTATATATACTTCCCGAGTACAAAAATGTATAAGAAATGGTAAAGACATTTTTAGTTAAATCCAAAGAGAGCAAAAGTGTTTGAAGATCATTATCCTGATCATTTCTCTTTATTATAGTTTATCTATCGTAAAATATGGAAAAATGCATATACAAAACTACATAGTTATTAATATAGATGTTTTCATTTGATTAAGATAATGTATAGTTTGCTATACATATGAGGTTTGAACTTGTAACGTACGATCTAATCGATAGAAACAAATATTGTGATTATATATTTTACTAGCTGTATCCGCGACTCCGTCTACGTGGAACATAACGTAAAGGACAGTGAGTGATAAAGTCTTCTAAATGTATAAAGTCCGTTTACTTAACTACTTTTCTCTCGTACTTAGTCGTATAGTATAAGTCGTATAGTAATTTAAATTGCAATAACTTTTGATAGACCAAACCGATTTTAATGAAATAAAGACTAAGTTATTCTCAAGGATATGCTTCATGATTTTCCTGAGGTTTTATCGTGAACCCAGTACTTTAGCAGTGATGCGTGTTCATACAAACAGACAGACAGACATTTCTAAAAGTGATTGAAATGTATTCTATTACTTATTCCTAGACACCTGCAACATTTTTTTTCACGCTAATCGTAAATGTACAGTCACGTTACATTTATATTTTTATTATATGTATTATTATTATATTATATATATATATATGTATAAATATAATAAAGACATTATATACATACAGAATACATTGAAATGTCTGTCCTTTGTCTAGGTCAAATTCCCAAACCACGAATTCGGTTTTGATAATAAACCACGGTTTTGAAAAACCAGTGGATAAACATTTACAAAGTATTATCTGAGTACAAATTACAAGAAATTTTACTAAGTATTATTATGCTATTCCAAAGACACCAAGCATTTGTCGCCAAATTACAATGAAATTCTCATAAATAAAATTAATAAAACAACAAAACACAACAAATTTTATAAGATTTTATCCATAATTAACTATGTAATTTAGGATATAAACATAGCTTTGAACCAAGTAAAATAAGTATAAGAAAGAATAGTTACAAAGAACAAAATAAAGACTCGAGGTAAAAAAAAGAAACAAAAAACTTAGACCCTCGGTAAAG
Source organism: Antheraea pernyi (assembly GCA_015888305.1). Taxonomy (NCBI): domain Eukaryota; kingdom Metazoa; phylum Arthropoda; class Insecta; order Lepidoptera; family Saturniidae; genus Antheraea; species Antheraea pernyi. The sequence continues at coordinate 88,092 of MU159998.1, forward strand.
TAAAGAATAATGTAGATAAAATAGTAACCGCTAATGGTTACGCGCACAGTGTAACATGAAACTTGATATTTATGTTTATACGCAACAAAGTTTAATTTCGTGCAAAATCTAATCTTAATATTAACTTTTGAAACGTTTTTCGCATAATTTAACACGCCGAGGGTAGGTTTACGTTCAACGTAATCCCCATTGAATGCAATTAGCGCCATCGTAATTTAGCTGTGTTTATTATTTTCAAGTTTGTTCTTATAAGCTGAAAGCGGAGACGCTCTGAGTGATAAGCGAATATCATTTTTTTAATTTTTTTTTATATATTATATGAGGCAAACGAATAGCTGGGTCACCAGATGTTAAGTGATCACCATCGTCCATAGACACTTGCGACACCAGAAGAGTCACAAGTGCGTTGCCAGCCTGTGTTTGGGAGAACGAGGAGTAGGGAAGTGGGGAGGGGGAGGAGAGTTGGTATCCGGCGCTCTCACTGACCAACCGAAACGCAACAATGCAAATACTGTTACTTCACGTCGGTTTTCTGTGAGAGAGTGGTACTAAGACGGACGTACCGACTCACAATAATGGGAGGTTTTATAAAAGTACCCCTATTCATGTGTGGTAATTATTTTTAAACTATTAGTATTATTACATAATCCATTAATTTGGGAATGATCGTTCGATCCTATATTGAGTAAAAAGAACGATTTTTTTAACTTAATATTATAATAAAGTACATTTTGCTTTGAGCTTAGTTTTGATTGATGTAGATTAGATATATCTCTCGGGACTAATACATTTTTCTTAACTGTACCCATGACAATGTATTTGCAAAATTATAAAGACAGAAACAAACAAACGCAAAATACATATACAATATTAATTTAATGATATTATAAGTTACCTATAATAAATTGTATTAATTGGGTTAGTCAGTAGATACTATCATATCATACTATCATAATATATCAACCAGTAGCAACCCATTTTTGTAATAATATTTTATATATTTTAATTTAATTTTAAATTCTTAGGGTAACTTACAGATAAACAAAAAATAATAATAAAATATATATATATATATATATATATATATATAATAAACAAACAGTGTTGGTGTGATATCTACAATATGATTTACAATCATATATATCTACTTTTTTTATTTTAATAGTCCCCTTTTGAATTTGCATTTCGTTATTTATCTACTTCAATACCGATTTCCTATTGCTATCAACTTCACATGAAATAAGTTTATAATAATTAAATTTTAAATAAAAAACGCTTCCGCTTATGTCATCAACCAAATACCGAATTGTTCTCGGGGCGCTATCCAACCGTACGGAATACTTTGTGACGTTTGTTAATGACTGAAGTTTTCAGCATCAAGAGGCTTTAACTGAAAAGTTAACGTACGCGCGAGCAATCGCGATTATTTTAATTATTGGCAACACTTGGCCACAGACTATAATAGATTTCTCCACGTATTTGTGTACATATTATAAGGTCGATAAATGCATTTTATGTAGTTTGCATTGCGGCTAAATTAAGATAGATTTATAGATTTTAGATGCTCATAAATTGAATTAAAAGCGTAAATTATTTAAAATAGTTAAATGGTAATTAATGACATCGGGATATCATTGAATAATAGATGAATTATTGGTATTTTTTTTAATACTTTATTGATGAACACAATTTTAACTGATATTAAACGACAACCTGCTCTAAGATGGTAAACACACCAAGCCTAGAAAGGGCTGGCTCTTAAATGCAGCTCGAACACACGAACAGGTGTTGGGCGATAGATTATCAACTTGATAGCTATGTATAGGTGGTAGCTAGTGGAGCGCGGACTTAGAAAAAAAACTACAACCGTAGTATAGTTTTCCTTCATTCTTTCTATTGTTACTTTAGCATTTTTTATTAATATACTTAGTTACTATAATTTTATTTCGTTGTTAATAATATCACTGATTTATATAACTTCTATAATAACCATTTGTTAATAATATTTTTATGCACTAACCTCTTTTTTCAGATTGTTTTTACTTTTTCTTTTTGTTATATGCTAAGGCTGTTACTTATACCATTCAATTAATTATTTATGTATTGATGTACTGGTCACCGTTTGTCCAATATGTTAATAAATATCTGTCTTTCTGTATTATATTTGTATTATGTTATATTCTCTATGTTATTATAATTTCTTTGTATTATTTGTGTACTCTCTTTGTATTGTATTTGTATTATATTATTCTCTAATTAATTCAGTCTATGACTTATATCATATATTGAAATGAAACTAAATCCAATTGTTGAATGGGAGCTTATTCTTAGTGTGTGAAATATAACAAAGTTGACTAGAATATATGCGTTTTTAGCAAACAATGATAAAAAATGATTTGTACAAGTCCTATCAATACATATTACAAAAACAAAGTCCTCTGTCACGTCTGTTCACGATAAACTCAAAAACTACTGAATCGACTTTCATGCGGTTTTCACCAGTAGATGATTCATGAGGAAGGTTAATGTGTATAATTTGTGAAGGTTTTTTTGTTATCAGAGCGGGATAATGTCCACCGAGCCCGCTAGTCACAATATAATATAAGAAATATGCGAAACATAAAGCTTAATAGAATTAAATGAATATTACAATAAAATTACAACATACAACTACACAAATATTGCGTACAAAAAAAAAAACAAGTTAATAATTTACAGTTCACGCGAGCAGAGCCCCGGGTATGGCTAGTCTAAAATAAATTCACACCGAAAACATATCCAATCGTAAAACTTTAATATCTTGGCAGCGTGATAAAAAGTTCCGCAATTGAAATTTGTTTCCATTAGCGGGCGCGAAAACATATCTCGGAGGTAACTTGTTATGAATATATAAAAAAAAAATATATGGAAAAAGTTTGACACATGCTCGTTAATGTACATGTAATAGCTGAAGTTCGAAAGCCTTTAATACGCACATTACCTAGTTATTCTGAAACTGATTCGCATTAAGAACGCGTTTATTTTTATAGCAAGTCTAACCTATCCTAACCTAGCATATTCTCTGTACTATTATTGGATCTAACGCTTACCAGCGAATATGCATGTCATAGAAATGAGAGATGAAATAATTTACGCCACTTTGGTCTAGTCACTAGACGCTGGTGTTGATCGGTGGATTACAAACCCGACGTCCGCAGGTTCGAACTCCGGCATGTACCAACTAATTTGTCGGAATTCGCGTACATTTACTAATATCAATTGGCTGAAGTGTAGAAAAACACCGTGAGGAAACCTGAACCTGAGAAATGTTCTTGTAGGTACTACTGTATGTAGAAATACATAGAACTGTGGATTTCACAGCATTTGATATCACCAGTACGTCGTGGGTTGGCGGTGTGATTATGTCCATAACTTCCGTCAGGTATAATGCAATGGGTTTCCTACAGGCTGATGATAATGATGACTTCCACAAATCAACCTAATCATTTGTAGAATTATCTAGTCAGTTTGTAAAATAATTGACTTCAGCACGATAACATTCTATTTAAGTGGGTCATTTACATATTATTATTATAGCCTTTATTGCTGAAACTATATACAATATATACATATTTTTTTTACTTTAGCCTAACACATCAGGTTATCTATTGTAGTAATCAGCGTGTCACTTGACACGTAGGCCTCTTCCAGCTGTTTCCAACTTTTTCTATCATTAGCTTCTCTTTGCCAGACCAAACCACCCACTTTCTTTATATATTCTTTATATCGTCTGTCCATCTTTTAATTTGTCTCCCTCTTTTCCTTTTAGCATCCCACCATTCCGTGATCATTTTTGTCCATTTTATCTTAGTATCTCTTGTCATATGCCCTGTCCATTTCCTGTTCATCTTAAGTATTTGAGTCATGTATTCTACCATGTCTCACGTATGGTTGTCGAACTTGGGCGCTGTCTCAAAAGCATTACTTAAAGTTAAGAACATGTCAAAGGGGAATGGAAAGGAGTATGTTGGGAATCTCACTAAAAGACCGAAAAAGAGCTCAAGAAATAAGATGAACAGGAAATGGACAGGGCATATGACAAGAGATACTAAGATAAAATGGACAAAAATGATCACGGAATGGTGGGATGCTAAAAGGAAAAGAGGGAGACAAATTAAAAGATGGACAGACGATATAAAGAATATATAAAGAAAGTGGGTGGTTTGGTCTGGCAAAGAGAAGCTAATGATAGAAAAAGTTGGAAACAGCTGGAAGAGGCCTACGTGTCAAGTGACACGCTGATTACTACAATAGATAACCTGATGTGTTAGGCTAAAGTAAAAAAAAAAAAATGTATATATTGAGTATAGTTTCAGCAATAAAGGCTATAATAATAATAACATGGTAGCTTAGTAGTTTTAAGGCAATCCTTAAAACTGATATATTTTTGACAGAAATCTGCCTTGTATATAAAAATATCCAGAGGAAATAATAGTCTCTCGGAATATGAATAGAAGAAAAGTACATGCTTTTTACATGCACGGGTAATATTAGACATCTATGTATTGATCCGCGGCTTACATTTATTGAAATGTAATTGTTATGCGGGTCCAGACTCCCCGTCATATTCCAGTTCAGTACCTGTCCCTGACCCTGTTTAGAGTTCGTTAAACCAGTGTGCGGACATCTCCTAACCGCTTATCACTGAATTAGACCACTTTAATACGCCTCAACTTACGTGATATTCTACTAATTGTACACAATGTTACCACTCACTTTCACGTTAATTACATGCACTTCAGTTGTGTTCTTAAAAACGTCCAAATTATAAGTGATACAAAACATGAATTACAATTCTTTATCACAATTATTATTCGTATTTGTTGTCTTTATTACACGTAGTAATATTTAGCGGATCACGTTATGTGAAATAAAGTTATATGCAATTCGGAAACAGCATCAATCGAAATTAAAATGCTGGAAAGAGCCTGATATTTCTAAAATCCTGATAAAGCCACAATAAAGTGGTATAGCATTTGCGAATGTCTGTATAGCTAGCCACCCTCAAGTCGTAAATGCATTGCGAGACATAAGCATGTTCTAGCAATTGTACTGCCAGCCCCTCTTTAGGCTTAGCAGGTTATCGTCATCCTGAGCAACATCGTCACGTAACATCATATAGGATTGTGATCAAGTCAAACGCTATTAAAACTATTATTTTGATGTAACATGACAAAGTAAGAGTAGGTACTATAGTTGACGGTAAGCAAATTGCGGTGGTAAAACAAAGATGACCAAGAGATCAATAATCTGGCGGTAATGGTCGCTGCCACGCTGATCTATAAGCCTCTCAGCAGCTGGATACACACTGTTAGATTCGAAACATGACTAATCGTAATGCCACATTGAAATAATTATTCCCTTAACACGGAATAGATGAAAACATCTTACCCACAAGAATGGTATTTTTTTAACAATGTAAATACGTAATGCAAATCTCGTCATTGTCCCTTTGGATAGTCTGTTAAAATACATTATAGATTTTAGATATTTCATAAGATTTAGAATTTGACCACATTTGATGTTAATCATTTGTGGTCCAAAACGGTAAAAACACTAAACCTAAAGGAATTGGCTCGCAAATTCAAATTGAAAATGGTATAAATAGCCAGACGGGCTTAGAAAAAGTCCTATCTACCAGCATACAAAGGTATATTAGGAAATATTTCGTTTTCAAGCGGAATTATACATTGGTGCGACGTTCTGCTTTACTGCAAAATAAACCATTCATAATCACTTTACTTCGGTATTGAACCATTTGTGTTCAAAAAGGCTTAAAACTCCAATGCTCGAAATAAGTATGTTGTTTTATATAAACAAATATATATAATTGTTACTTTTTTTATTACGACATGTTATTCTTTTGTTTAAGATAAAATATATGCTATAGTATAGGTATAGTAATATACTATTTCATAGATATATGAGCATTCAGTATTGGATTTATATGAGAGTTACTGGAAGTTATAAATACGCTGGAAGAACATAAACATTTTAAAAATAGAACTCTCGATACGAAATATCGGATCTCTTGACACAACGTCATATCGAGAGTCATCGAATCTTATCATAATATCGTGTTCGTATAACAGACGCCCCAAATTTTTGTATTCAAGGTTAAATAATTATATGTGTTTTAATTGTTCAGTGTAATTGCATGTGAAATGGACGCAAATTTTGTTAGTGATATAAACACAGTTTGGAATTTCGTTTATATTCAATCTAGAAACGCATTAATTCGTTCTTGGGATAATTCTGGTGGATGGTTGCATAGTATTCGTTCAATTTACGGTGAGTTGATAGCATTTTATTTACATATTTGGTATAAATACATCTTAAAGTCAAATAGTAAATAGACAAACATAGTGTAAGAATCGGTAAAGGATAATAATTATGTTACAGAATAGTAAAACTTCAAGAATGGTTGATTTGGAACTTCTGATTACGGATAATTTATGGAGACTCAATGACTTAGGTTCAATAAATTTTTATTTATTTTTAATAGCATATGTAAGATTCATAGAGTTTGTTTCATAAATATTTTTAAAATCGTGTACAATGTAGAATGTAAAAGTATTATTACTTTATTAAGAATTAGAAGTTAATAAACACCATACTAATTATAAGAATGGGGTTCAAAATTAAAATGTGAACGCAGCTGTTGATGTTGTTGTCATTCGTACAATATTCTTTCATCGACAAGCAGAGACAACTAAAAATGATTGAAGTGAATGATGACAGCTGTCATGTTACAATAATGGCGGCGATTGGAATGTGTGAAACCCCTGGTTGTAAATCAATCGCCCAGTTACAATGTCCGACGTGCATAAAACTTGGTATACAGGGCTCATTTTTTTGCAACCAAGACTGTTTCAAAAGATCCTGGAAGACACACAAAATTATTCATTCGTTGGCGAGTAAGTGTTTTTAGGTTATGTGTAAGTATTAGGTTACGCGAGAGACGAAGTGATAGCATTTTTTTATTGTAGAGGGTGAAAGCACTGATGGAACTAATGTGGAATATAACCCGTGGCCATCGTATAATTTTACTGGCAAGTTAAGGCCGTTCCCAGCGGGTCCGAAACGTACCGTTCCTGCACCTATAGAACGACCGGATTATGCAGATCATCCTACTGGTTTCCCGGCTTCAGAGAATGCTGCGAAGGGTTCCGGACAAATCAAAGTGTTAGATGATGATGAAATTGAAAGTATGCGTGTTGCTTGTCGACTTGGTAGAGAAGTGTTGGATGAAGCAGCGAAGTAAGTAAAATATTTTTATGTGTTTTAATCGACCCGTAGGAATTAAAAAAAAAATATTTTTCAGATTTCTTTAGATTTATCAGACTTTCTCTAATAATTATAAAGTAGGTACTAGGAACTGTCTCATTAAATTCATTCATTATAGTCTAACATCAATTTATAATGTTGCAGAGTCTGTGATGTGGGTGTGACAACTGAGGAAATTGACCGCGTTGTTCATGAGGCTTGTATTGAGAGAGATTGCTATCCTAGCCCTCTCAATTATCACAACTTCCCAAATAGTTGCTGTACCTCAGTAAATGAGGTTATATGCCATGGGATACCTGATTTACGCCCCTTACAGGTGTGGTGTTATTATTGTTTTTACTTTCTAAATAAATTTACTAATGGACCCAGTAGGTAAATATCACCCAAGCACAGAACTTAATTATGTTGTAAAAAAAGAAAATTAAATACATTTAGTGGCATTATGCAGCTGAAAACATGGTTTTATATTTTCATATCTATAAAAAATTTAAAATCCATGTCTTATCAGTAGCACTACCTATTGGGTTTGATTATAGCTATGAACCTTCTAGGTGACTCCATAAATATGAAAATACTATTGAAATCAGTCTACTTAGGAGTAGTTGAATTACAGACAAACTCGCCAGGAATTTTATGTATAAATTATATTTGACTGGTATCACTTAAGTTATATAGAAGTTGATCTTCTGAATTTTTTATAACTTTAGCTAAAACAAATTTAAGAATACTTATTCATTACAAAAATCACAGTTACGACAACTATAATTTATACTCAAAAAAGCAGATTGAAATGTCTCTTGTTCAACCCAGTTAATATATTAAACAGAGGAACTGTTTTTGAGAAGACTTTTAATGGTTTTCTACTATTATTTAGATTACATATCATTAAGCTTTCCAAAAGGGATAAGTAATAATATAATTTAGATTTATTTTTAAAAAAATAGGCACTACCTACTAAACAAAAACTCATTTTATTTACTTACACTTTTTATTTTATCCTTTTGGGATGGGGATGCTTGTGTCAGCTTCAACTACTTGTCATACAAAAATTAAGATAAAAAGATGTCCTCAAAAAGTGCATACTAAATGTTCCTCTTGACCTGGGCTTCATTCCAATAACTGAAATTAATTTTCTTAGAAATGTGTAGAAAACACAAATCCAGCCATTGAGTTTCAGTCACTGAGAAGATTTGACTTTTAAATATTTCCTTAAGAGACCAGTATCTTTTCCAAGCACACGAAACCCTTCTTTCTATTTCGGAGTCAGTTTGGTCCTTGAATGATATTAGTTGCCCCAGGTAAATGTAGTGTTTTACATATTCAATGTTTTCTTTGTCTACTTGTATAGGTATTTCCTCTCTATTTGTCATTATCTTTGTTTTTGATTTGTTGATACTCAAACCCACTCCTCTACTTGCTT
>MU159998.1:98802-115741 GCA_015888305.1 Antheraea pernyi
CTTATTTATGTATCTTTAATATGGTGGCGCTAGTGTCAATGTGTCTCTCTAATATGTTGGCGCTAGTGTCGATGTATATTTATAATTTGGTGGCGCTAATATCAATGTTCCGGTCGTGTTGTAGTCTCGTCTCTTGAATGTGATGCAGCGGCACCGACGGTGGGTGATAACAAAAAGTTTCAAATATGTTGATGGTAAATTCCATCTGGCACACTTAGTATTAACATATATCTTCTATACATTTAATAAGAATGTAAATCTAATGTATATGTAGTTTATTAATTTTTGTAAAAAAAAAAAAATTGTTCCAGGTATCTAGGAATAAGTCATAAAATACATTTCAATCCATTTTAGAAATGTCCGTCTGTTTGTTTGAACACGCATAACTGCCAGAGTACTGCGTTAACGATACAATCATAAAGCATATCCTCGAATAACAATTCGTCTTAGTTTCATTAAAATCGGTTCACTCTATCAAAAGCCATTGTGATTATAATGACGACGCGACTTACGTATGAGAGATAATTATATAAAAAAATTGAATTAATTCATTCATATGATTTTATTAGACACTGTTTTTTTACATTATGTCCCACGCGGACGGAGTTGCGGGCACAGCTAGTATATAATATATTAATTATTACCCCAGGTACGACATGGACTCAAGAGTTAGTGTGGTTGGTAGTAAACGATTTGGATTACGAAACTGCTCGCAGAATTTCTGTATTTCATAGATACACTAATATAGGGTAAGTCAACTTTAAAAATTATATAGTCACAAAAGAGAAACGATCGTCTTGGCTTTGAGAATTCGTTTTGGACATATTCCATTGAAGAAAATTAATTATTTAGTAAAAAGAAGCGAACTGACTGCGAACGAAGTAACTACGACGTTTGTCATCAAGAAGAATATATGTATGATATTCTAATGGAATGTGTCCGTAACGATTCTGAAAGAAGACGATTATTTAAGCATACTTATAATAAGGCATTTGTAACCAAATACTGTCACGCCCAGCGTCGGAAAATGCCAAATTAATCTATAATATGGTGGACGTCGGTATAAGGGCAAGAAAGTGATTGTAATATTCTGTTTTTCAATTTAGTTTTATGTTAGTATTTTATAAGAGGTTATATTTATACGTTGTTTTGTAAGTTGTAATTACAATAACAAAACCTCGACAAAAAAAAAGAGAGAAAAAAGAGATTTTTGTGAAACTTTTAAATTAACTAACAATACGCCACAACATCTGAAATCTTTAATTGAGTTTTTAATTATCGTTATTATGCTGAGTAAATATATATTGATTCTATTTGCTCTGTTACTAATGTGCTTAAGTGTGTGTGCGCCTGCTAATTACAAAGTCTTGGGAAAGGTAAACTTGTTATTGTCCACGTGTATCATTTATATGAATACTAGCGGGCCCGGCAGACGTTGTCCCGCCCTGATTATGAGAAAATCCTTGACAAATTATATACTAAAATATTCCTCATTAGTAAAAACTGCATGAAAATCCGTTTGGTAGTTTTTGAGTTTATCGCGAACAGACAGACGCGGCAGGGGACTTTGTTTTATACTATGTATTTTATCATTATTTGAAGGTTTTACTTCTACTGGATGTGAACACAACACATGATTTTTTAAAGTAAAACTTCTATTTTTATTTTTTTTATTGTTGCACGGTATAATGCCTGCACTGTGCCTGATGGTAAACACAGTACAATCCAAAAACAATAGCGACCAACGAGTGACACATTATCCATTGCCGGTCGCCGCTGTCATGCCGGCCTGCGAAAAGCTGGATATGCACAGGCTGATCCCGAAACGCGACCCGCAGAAGCGAATAACGGGCTTTTTCGCCATATACATGGTGGTTACGACCAAGTCAGGCTGTGAAACACTACCAGGCTTTCGCCATTGCCTCGTTCGTTATTCAGCATGCACCACGTGCAGGTGAGGTTGGCTTGGGTGTCTCATGTCTTAGATTTTATTCGACACCCCTTACACCCCAAAAATGGTGGGGAAAATTTTGCATTATACGTTAATTTGTATGGATATGTTAATTTATAAAGTATAACTGGGTCCAGTAGTATACCAAAATGAGTAAATGTATAGTTAAGTATGTATATGTCGGCGCGTGGCCAGAGAACTCTCGCCAGGATCCATCACAAAAATGATACTTATGAGAATTAAAATATAATTTCCTTCTTCACTACATCAGCCGACAATAATCCTCCAAAGAAGTTATAGTAATATCGTAATACCTCAACATAAAATAATAATGATCATAATTAACTCACTAAGCAGGCCACTACAATAATATCGTCACAACTAACTCGCTAAACCACCCCATTATAACAATATTGTGATATCTCAACACATAATTAATTTACTATTGATTCAGACTATCTCCCCATCATAATAATATTGTGACTCAGCACAAAATAATAAACAGTTACTATTAATTCAGACTATTTGGGACAGTAGGTAATCAATTAATTAGTTAGAAATAATAACTAATTCGTTTGCACAAATTAACTCTAGTATTAACTCTAGTGGAATGAGGCGCTGGAGAACGGTGGTCTAATACTCAACGTTGCGAAGACCGAGTACATGGCTTGTAGTAGCACAGACTCCGACCCCTTAAAAATAGGTAACGAAAGCGTCGCGAAGACCAGCAGCTTCAAATACCTAGGGTCTGTGATACACGAGTCCGGGTCAATCGATCACGATGTCCAATCTCGAGTAGGTGCCGCTTGGGCGAAATGGCGAGAGGTCACCGGCGTTTTATGTGATCAAAGGATACCCGTGAAGTTAAAAGGTCTGGTGTACAAGTGCATCATCCGACCGGTGTTGTTGTATGGCAGCGAAACGTGGCCGGTCCTAGCTAGACATGTCCAGCAGCTACACGTCACCGAGATGAAGATGCTACGATGGATGTGTGGCGTTACGCGATTAGATCGCATTCGTAACGAACACATCCGTGGTAGCCTTGGAGTCCGTGACATCGCAGACAAGCTGCAGGAGAGTCGACTTCGCTGGTACGGCCACATAAGTCGCAAGCCTCCAGACTACGTCGGAAATAGATGCCTCAACATAGCTGTACAGGGCCCAAGGTCTCGTGGCAGGCCCAAGAAACGCTGGTTGGACGTGGTAAAGGCGGACTTAAAGGAAAATAACCTCACTCAGAAGGATGCCGAAGATCGGGCAAAGTGGAGGAAGCATAGTAAGAAAGCGGACCCTGGTACCAGGCCGGGAAAACGCTAGGAAGAAGAAGAAGAAGAAGACTCCATTTAGCAAAACGATTAAATAAAAAAATACTTCACGCTTTTTACGTCAATAATCTACATTTCTATAATAATCAGCACAGTTTTTGTCGCTTTGAAAAAAAAATCAGTTAATAATACTCAAGTCACAGTTTGTTTTTCCATTTCTTCTTTTATTTTTGAAAGTAGTAATTGCATTTGTTCGTCCATTTTTTAGATTTAATATTGACCACACTTATTTAATTCACTACTAAAATATTTATCAATATGGTGACACTTTAATAATTTAGTAGAAATTTATTTATATTTGTGGTAACATTGACTTACGGCAGTTGTGTGAAACGAAACGTTAAGCCGTTGTTGTTTTCTTTTTGTTGTTGGTAGCACTGCCAAATGTCAAGATCAAATCTTATTCACCGGTTATGTGACAATGTAATTTGTTTTGCACTATATTCTAGTCAGAAACCGTATACACAGACGTTATTTATTCATAAGATCACACTTTCACCTCTTGATTGTTGAACTCTCACTAGTATAGTTTGGATTTTACAAAGTTTTAGCAAATTATTTACATTTATTACTTAACCCTAAATTTCAATTTATTTATATAAATAAATTAGTAACACCTTGGAATAAATATTCTGAAGTTCTATCAGGAGAGATAAGTAATTAACTTGTCATGCAATAACAACTCTAAGATAGTTCAAGAAAGTATAATTGATGATATTCTTTCTTGTAACTTCCAAATAATAATTCTTCCATAATGAGGTCATTTTACGGCATAACCGACAACGTATCAACTAGACACCTATTGCTTTATTTATTTTAGTGAAATAATTTTATCTTCAGCCTGAAATATAAAGAAGCGACGTTTAAAAAAGATAGAATAACTAAGCGTATGACAGAAAAAAGACGCAACTATTGTTTACAGGCACATTTTATAAAATCACGGATCTTCAAACGATTCGATGTTTTTGGTAGCGATTTATATCTGAATTATATACTAGATCTGTTGGGAAGAATCTATTATGATTCTATTTATAACATGTCCTTTGGAGGATTGGTGAAAAATATGTGAAGCAACATCTCTCTATGTTTGATTTTATCTATTTTTTATCTATACTTATAATAACAATGTAAATCTAACGTATCTGTACTTTTTTATTTTCGTGAAGAAAATTGTTGCAGATATCTAGGAATAAGTAATAAAATACATGTCAATCATTTTTAGAAATCTCTGTCTGTCTGTCTGTTTGTATGGACACGCATCACTGCTAAAGTACTGGATTCACAATGCATATCCTCAAATCATAAAGCATATCTTCGAGAGTAACTTAGTCTTTGATCCATTAAAATCGGTCCACTCTATCAAAAGTTATTGTAATTTAAATGACGGCTCGAGGTAAGCAGGAGAGAATAGTAGTAATCTATACTAATATTATAAAGCTTATTAGCAACTACTGGTCCGATTTGATAAGTTTTTCAGTGTTATGTAGTTCATTTATCGAGGAAGGCTATAGGCCTATATATATATATATATCATCCTGTATATATATCATCATATATGGATAAGCAGGAGTAGAACACCTTAGAAGAATGTTTCAAAATTGTTTTTTTTTCCTTTTGAGAGCTTCCCGCTCATGTTAGCGTTAGCCCATTGTAAATATTCCACGCGGACGAAGTCGCGGGCAGAAGCTAGTACTTTATAAGTTTTAGCATCTGACCATAATTTAAGTTTTTTCTTTATCGTAGCACGGCAAAATGACTGCACTGTGCCTGATGGTAAGCACAGTACAAACCAAAAACAATGGCGGCCACCGAGTGACTCACAATCCATAGCCGGTGGCCGCTGTCATGCCGGCCAGCGAAAAGCTGGATATGCACAGGCTGATCCCGAAACGCGACCCGCAGAAGCGAATCACTATGACGGGCTTTTTCGCCATATACATGGTGGTTGCAACCCAGTCGGGCTGTAAAACCCTACCACCCCGCAAAAATGGTACGATGTGGTCTAAGATGGTTAACACGCTAAACCTACTGTCTGCCTCTTAAATACAGCTACCCATACACACCAGCAGGTGCTTGTCAACAGATTTTCTACTGGAGGTTGATAACGAGCCGGACGAGCATAGAAACAGTCCTATAACCATCACGATCACTTCACAGGAAGTTTGGCTCGGTTGCTAGGATTCGAACCCACGTCCATCGATGCGATGTCTGACCACTCTATCAACTGAGCTATCATCTCTTCAAATTATATAATGATATTCTGTTTCAGTGCCTTATACTGTATATATACATTACTGACGCTGGTGCAATGCTCATAAACCATATATTGAGAGCCTGGGAGAATTCGCAGGATGCAATTGGTGTGTTCTGCGATCTGTCTAAGGCCTTTGATTGCGTTGACCATAGTACGCTTATTCTTAAATTGAAACACTATGGTGTTTGTGAATCTTCTCTCGACCTTCTAGTCTCTTATTTACAAGATCGTTGTTAGAAAGTTAGCATACATGGGGTAACATCTGCGGGATCTGCGCGAATTGGTGTCCCTCATGGCTCAATTTCAGGGCCGTTTTTGTTTATAATATATATAAAAGATCTGCCGCCAATGGTTAATAACTGTGCTGACATGGTGCTTTTTGCAGATGATACTTCACTTATATTTAAAGTTAAACGGATAGATTCAGAGGTTGGGCATCTGAATAATACATTAAATGAAATTTGTCATTGGTTTGCGTTAAATAACTTATTGTTAAATACAGATAAAACGAAATGTATGAGATTCACCTTACCAAATGTTAGACAGGTTAATAGTAGAATCAAGATCGAAGGGAATTTGGTAGGGTTAGTTGACAATGCTGTATTCTTGGGAATCACAAAAGATTCTAAATTACAATGGGGCCCTCATATTAAAAAATCAGCTAACAGATTAAGTTCGACTGCATACGCAATACGTAAAATTCGCCAGCTTACAGATATTGCCACTGCTAGGTTAGTCTACTTCGCTTACTTCCATAGCCTAATGTCTTATGGTATTCTGCTGTGGGGGACGGCTGCTGAGGTAGACACCATATTTTTATTACAAAAACGGGCAGTTCGAGCAATATATAATATGGGACCTCGCGAATCATTAAAAACGAAGTTCCAGGAATTCGGTATCTTAACTCTACCCTCCCAATACATTCTTGATAATTTAATGTATGTCCGTAAAAACTTTGAAAATCTGCATTTTGTAAAAGACCGGCATGATCTAAACACTAGAAACTGTGACAAACTGGTCGTCCCATGTTTCAGACTTAGCAAAACCAGTAATAGTTTCTTAGGTAATAGTGTTAGGTTTTACAATAAAGTCCCAAAACATATTACCGATTTGCCGGACTGTAAATTTAAGCACCATGTCAAGCGGGTTTTCCACGTCAAACGGGTTTTAGTTTCAAAAGGATATTATAGAGTGGATCAGTACGTGAATGATAGTGATGTCTGGAATTGATTCTTCTCTGTGCATCCACTGATGATGTATTGTATATATATTATATGTTAAAAAAATATACCCGATCGAGTTTCTTGCCGGTTCTTCTCGGTGACTGGGTTGTTTTCCGAACCGGTGGTAGTTTTGACGTTCATAAGCGCCTTATTAGGGCCTAAACTGAATAAAGTATTTTTGATTTGATTTGATATAATTCGTTAAGTCTGTTATGTACCAATTTGTGTTTCAAAATGTCTTACTTTTTCGAATATGTAGTTTATTCATTTGATTCTTTCGGCCTAATTTTTAATTTCACTGTTATAAAATAAAAATAAATTACTGTAAAAAATTACATAAGTGCTTTCATAGAGATTCTGCAAATTAATCAACATCTATATTTGTATGTGTAGATTGTTACAAACGCTTTAGTATTTTATTAGCCGTCCATCGGAATATGTAGTCTAGGAAGTTAAATGTTTCTAGAAACAGTGCCGAGGAGCGCCGCAAGTGTTTGCTCATTAGGAACAAGTTTGAGGTGAAGGTGCACTCAAAGAAATCTTCAGCTCCCGTATTTTATTCCAACTGTTTCTGTTCTAATTACTTTGAACGTAGCTAAGAAAACATTTTATATAAACAACACCTCATTTCATGGAACATCCGACAAAGGTGTCGTAAATAATTCAAATTAATTCAGTTACTCAATATACATTCAGTTAGCTAGAAATTTTCGATGTGGTAGAACCGTCGGCCAGGAGTAGCAGATCCGTATGTCTACAATAGCTTACTTACCATAAGATGAAGTTATGAAATTTAGCTCCCAGTATGGAGATAGGTATGTACTACGAAATCATAGTGTAAATAATGTGTTTAGTGATTATTCTAAACCATATTTTTAAGCAACAGTTTGATACGCAGTCTGTGAATTCATTCAACCGGGCTTACACTTAAACCAAATCTAAATTTTGATACAGAGAAAGATGTACCTATTTATAATGTACGTACTTTTGCATATACGGCTACGACCGGACTGTCTGTATAGAACATTAATTCCTTTCGGACCTTTGACTCCTACATATCCATTTTTTTTTATTGTAGCACGGCAAAATGACTGCACTGTGCCTGATGGTAAGCACAGTACAATCCAAAAACAACGGCGACCACCGAGTGACACACTATCCATAGCCGGTCGCCGCTGTCATGCCGACCAGCGAAAAGCTGGATATGCACAGGCTGATCCCGAAACGCGACCCACATAAGCGAATCACTATGACGGGCTTTTTCGCCATATACATGGTGGTTGCGACCCAGTGAGGCTGTAATACCCTACCACCCCGCTTTCGCCATTCCCTCGTTCGTTATTCAGCAGGGTGCACCACATGTAGGTGAGGTTGGCTTGGATGTCTCAAGTCTCAGATGTTATTCGACACCCCTTACACCCCTTACACCCCAAAAGCCCCATAGCGTGCATTCTATATATGTGCATGGACGCGCTCCTACAATTTATATAATTAATCAACCAACGATCTAAATAGTAGCAGTGAAGAATATGCAGATTTTTAGTTTGATACATAACCGTGTTAAAGGCGTAATATAACAAAAACTAACTCAATGAATGTCATAATAATATAACATCAAAATCCACAAGTGCTACGGTGGCGCCGCCGGCGGAAATGTGTCCGGTTACGTCAAGCACCGGCGGCCATTATTGACGCCTTTGCGGGACCGCTTCCGGTGTGAGCGGCCGCTAACCTCTTTCCGGAGGATTATGCTCTTTTACTATTATGAATTCAAATGCATTTTGACGTTTACTTTGAACCAGCTTTTGCCTGTAAGTTCCCTTGGTAATGTAGATTACACTTATCTATAAGGACCTGTACTTCTTTCGGGGTAAAATGCCAAAATACCATGATTATCAGTTAAGTAGCGAATGCGTGAAAGCGTAACAAATAAACTAACATTAGAATCATCGTAACTTCATAACTAATATTATAAATGTTAAATTCAGTTAGTTTGTTTATTTCTTACGATTTCACGGCTTACCTAATAAAACGATTATCATACATGTTTAGGCTAAAATGGTTAAGAAGCATTGCAATGCACAACGGTATTATCCGTAATTCTTTTAATCCATCAAGTGTCGTATTTCCTCCCCCCAAACCCTCACCGGCGCTTGAGTCAGTCCGTATACGAAATGACTACTGCGCACATTTCTGTGAGTAACTGTTAAATAATAAATTACATTATAAACGTTCCATAATATAATTAGAGAATAAAAGTGAAAGGTGCGAACTGAAGTGTCTGTGAATGAAGAGAGGCCTCCTACGACCGTGATAACAGCCAAAAGGTGAGTCCTATTTTTTCCCATATCCTTCCGACCGTTGTGCATTTTTAGCGATCACAAAAAAAGCATCCCACTGAATTATCAAACCCATTTTGTTCACAATTACCACCAGCGTTTACAATACATTTTTACGTACACGTTGTCAGCGGTTCAAAGAAAGACATAGAAAAAGGTGCCATTTCCGCGGGATAGATCAAATCTATATTAACACAACCCATAAACAAAAGCTAGTTTATAATATTACCAAATAAATTATTTATCTCTATGGCCTTAGATTGTAATAATTCTCAGGCAGGAAATAAACACTTTTGAATCTTGTAAAATTTCTTATATGAGTCGTTTACATTTCAAAATGAACTGAATCGAATTTAATCGTTCATGTAAAATGTTTATTATTTTTTAAATCTCCAATTTTTATACCCCGAGAACGCAGTTCGAATTTTGGCGTTCATAAGTTTTAAGGTTTTTTTACTCCTTTATATGTTACATGTACAAAATTGGAAAATCTGGAAAAATAAATTAAAATATTAAAAAACAGCTAAAATTGGATTTAGATTATTTTGAAATGGAATGACTCATTCATTTACTACTTTGATCCTATAGGAAAATTAACATATTATGCCATACAGCAGCTGGATATCGCAAAATAAAAATATATGTTGAAAATGAATGAAGAGTTACTTTAAAAAATGTTACTTCAAAACACAATTCTCTATATTTCTTATTTTATATAAAAGCAAGTGGCCACTCTCATCGCTACACCCTTCCATCTATATAATAACTCATCAAAATAAATCACTATTTCGATCCACCCCACTATTGTGTCACACAAAAAGATAATAGTGCTGTCCGTCATATAGCAAAACATCGATAAATATGATTCATAACGCAATCTCTGTTATCGATGACACTCATTATTTGAATGCGTGTTATTTGCATCTCCGAATATCTGTGTGATTGCATTGTATTACATATTTATTAGTATTTGTAGGTTTCATCAGATTTTATGGAATGGCAAAATTAGATTTTGTAATTTAAAGGAACGATTGTTAAATAATTAATCAAGGCCATGAAGTCATCGATGATATTTATGACTTGGAGTTACTTTAGTACTCTTTTTAAGACTTGGTATGTGATACCACGTGTGGCCATACTTTGGTATCATATTATTTTTCAGTTATGTCAATGTGCGCTGAGGCGACAGCTGCCTCAATCAAGATCCTTAAGCAGTACAAGTATGCTGCTGCTAATAAGGGCTACATTTTCATGTCTCTTGGAATCGTATAACTGAAACCGTGTGGTCTGTGTACACACGGGATTTTTAAGAAACTCTCAAGACTTTTGATCAATGTATTTCACGTTCAGAGGTTTGACCGAAACCTCAGCCGGACTTATAAATATTGTCATTAATATGAAAATGCGACTAGTCTTCTGGGAGCGTTTATTTCTAGCAGCAAATTAGATAATATACATCACCTATAAGTTTAAAATTATATAGGTGCCGTACTTATAAATTCAATTAATAATATATACGAGAATATCATTACTCTTTCACGCAAAAACTATTCACGGGACTTGGGCAATTTACAGTAATATAGCTTTTAAAAACAGAATAATACAACGTATACAAATTTTGCTCTAATTTGATATAATATTCAAATCAAATCAAATCAAAAATACTTTATTCAGTTTAGGACCTAATAAGGCGCTTATGAACGTCAAAACTACGACCGGTTCGGAAAACAACCCAGTCACCGAGAAGAACCGGCAAGAAACTCGATTGGGTACATCTTTTTAACATATATATATATATTTCAAATACATTATACGTTACAATACCGTTTTTAGTGGATGCACAGAGAGGAGTCAATTCCAGACGTCACCATCGTTCACGTATTGATCCACTCTATAGTAGCCTTTCGACACTAAAACCCGCTTGACATGGTGCTTAAATTTACAGTCCGGCAAATCGGTAATATGTTTTGGGACTTTATTGTAAAACCTAACACTATTACCTAAGAAACTATTACTGGTTTTGCTAAGTCTGAAACATGCTTTTTGCATTTCTATGGATTTAACACTAAGTTCTGGTTCTGGGTAAGTAATGGTAAACTCGGAGTGTCTATTTCATTTATAGCCATACTTCACTTCGAGTCTAGAGAATTATAATTGTTCTCGGCTTAATAAGTTTGCAATATATCATGAATGCTAAAGATTCAAACAGTTCTAATGGGAATAGTGAGAGTTTTAGCATCCGATCTAGGCACTCTATGGTTTAAAAGTAAATTTAATGAGTTTTTCGATATAATTTCTGCGACTCAAATTGTTATTTATTAGTATATGTATTGGACTATTCGTGCCAATTGAATTTTGATTAAAATACATCATTAGTATAATTAATATTAATGGTGTGATTATTTGCATAATAAAGCCCACTTTCTTCGGAAGTAGGCATTGGAACATTTAACAACCGATATTATAATTACCTATCTATAGGTATATATTAGCAAATCTGTAACTTTGTACGTCTAATTTTTTTCCATATTTTTGTAATACTCATTTGTTAGAAAGGATGCTGGTGATGAATATGACATATAAAAAAATATCTATATACCCGGAACGTAGCTTAATTTTGTATTAAAGGAAAAATTGTCATTCTACAATTACACTGACATGACATTTCTGAGATGACATTTGACAGGAGAGTGGAAAAAAAACATGTTGTGCCGACCCTACTTAAGTGGGATAAGGGTAATGATGATGATGATGTTATTCTACAATTATTACCATCGAGTAATAATCAATAGAGCCTTTAAAAATTAGGAAATATGAGTAAAAACAGATAAATATGTATAAGAATAATATGTAAATGACGCGTGTGCAACCAGGGGCAGAGTATTTAATATATTCATTATTTAAAACGAATATTGAAATAAGTAGAACGTATAATAAATTTGACTACCTAGATCTAATTTATCTTCTGTTTATACTGCGATAAAATTCACAATAGCTTCTAATAGATTAATTAAATGAATAAGCGAATTAAACACTAGAACAGGTTTTATAAACGGGTAGTAATTACGTAAACTGATTAGCAGTTTCGTTTCGTTTTACGTTGTTATTTTTAATTAATACTAAAAATTCTTCTAATTTATTACACAAAATTGTGCATGTTCTAAATGTATTAGATACGCGTAAAACTTCACAAATTATTAAACCGTTTAAAATCAATTTATGTTCCTCTATTTTTCTTCTGTTCTCGTAAATTAATAAACCATAGATACAAAAACTTTTTGTCATATATTTATATTTTTTTACAACTCTTTTGACATGATAACGTCTTATAAATCGATGAACGCCGGGTTCGCGCACGAAAAAGCATGACTCATTGTCACGTTCCGGCTGAGCGGAACAAGCGATAGAGAGGCGCGATCGGCCTAAGCGTTCGTTCACGTAAAATTATCGTCCGTAACCAACTTTACAGACAACCAATGTTTTTAATTTTATCTTTGGCATAAAACTACACAATTGTAAATGTTTCACATCGTATCGTATTTCTTTTCACGACACTGAATTCACACGATAAACTAAATTAAATTAACATAGTGTTAATTTGAAAACTGATTAATACTTTCAACTCATTAATTAAATCAAATAACACGTAAATAACACGGACGTCAAGAGACCGCGACGTAACATTTTGTACTGGATAAGTTTAACTCATTTGTCTAATGTTTGTAATAATATGACATTGCTAAAAAGTAAGATAACATAAGCGAATTGTTTACACATCAAAAATATTCTATAACTCACAAATGGTTATACGAAAGTGTACTTTAATCGACGCAGTTAAAGTTCACGTTTGATAAATTATGTATATACACTTGTACCGTTATGAAATCAAGTGGATAGATAAATACTGAAACATTAAATTCGTATACAAATATAGAGTTTATTGTAATAATTATACAGTTGATTTTTGCGTGGATTCTTTTGAGGCTATAGGAAAATAGGATGTCGCGGTATTACCACTTCGTATGTGCGAGTGAGACGGAAGAACTGGCAAGGTCAATCCAAATAATAAGCACATAATATTTGATACATACTTTAATAATTACGACTAGTTCATAGTCCGGGCGTACCTTGGGATATTGGGAAATTTAGTTTCATTCATCATCGTACCAAAGTTAAAATGTTACAATGTGCTGACTGAATATTGGATTAAATTATTAATAATCGATTTACGATTTAAAGAATAAGGAAAATACACATTTATTTGACATTACACAAGCCGTGTCCTCAAAATTTAGACAATAAATAAAATCAAGGTGTCACTTATTTGTCCATGCTATTATGTCTGAAACGGCTAAACAAAATTTGATGGGACTTTTACTGACAGATAGAGAAGTATTCAGAGTATAGAACAGTATAGAGTATTAGTTAGGTGACATACATTACGCTTTCTCATTGGGGTTTGCAGAAATTATAAATTTCAACGATAGTAACATATAATCGGCGTATAGGCTATAGGATTTATGTGGTAATGTTAATTTATATAAATATAATGGTGCAGGAATGAAACCACACTAATCTTAATAAATACAATAAACAAATTCTGAAATTTAAATATTGTCATTCACACTATAATTAATATGAAAATTCAAAAGGAAACACATCTATTTCGTTGTTTTTAATTTTCACTTTTGTCTGCAGCCCTTATGAATGCTTCGACTTTGTTATAGGGACGAATCCGCGGGTTCCAACTAGTATAATAACCGTACATTATGCCCGGAGTAGATTGTACAGCTTATGTGTAACTGTTCATACATCGTACATAACGTACATTTTTTTTTTTATCGTATCACGGCAAAGTGACTTTTCTGTGCCTGATGGTGAGCACAGTATCATCTAAAAACAATGGCGACCACCGAGAGACACACTATCCCTCACCGGTCGCCGCTGTCATGCCGGCTTGCATAAATGTCTCTTCACGTTACGCTTGAAGGACCCCATATTATAGGAAGGAGGGAACACACTGGCCGGGAGATTGTTCCACAGCTTCACGGTACGGCAGAGATAAGAAGTTGCGAACTTTTTAGTTCGTGCCCAGATAGGATTTACCGTAAAACTATGGCTCCGGAGCCCAGCACGCGTGGTTCGGGTATGAAAAGGAGAGGAAGGTATTAAATTGAATAGCTCTTCAGAACACTCGCCATTATACAGACGGTAGAACACGCTCAGTGAGGCAATGTCTCTGCGCAACTGAAGCGGCTCTATAAATTGTGTAATGTCTGAATCATTAACAATGCGGACAGCCCGTCTCTGCAACCTGTCCAGGGTATCTAGTAGGTATTTGGCGGAACCGTCCCAGAGGTGCGAACAATACTCCACGCAAGGCCGAACTTGTGCCTTATAAAGGAGGTATAGCTGATCTGGCGTGAAAAACCGTCGCACCCTGTTCAGGATTCCGAGTCTCCGAGATGCAGTGGAGATGACGCTCCCGATGTAATCCCTGAGATTGAGGTCGCTGCGAATATCTATACCTAGGATATTGAGGCTGTCTCGCATTGCGAGCGAGACGTTCTGGAGAGCAGGAAGAGGAGTAAATGGAGATGTTTTGCAGGTAAACGCGCACACCTGTGTTTTGTTAGCATTAAACTCGACCAAATTGCTTGCTCCCCATGTTGATATGAGATGCAAGGACCGGTCGAGTTCAATCACAAGATCCTGCCGTCTCTTTTCTGTTTCCCCCCGACTGCAAGAAGGCTTGCTGTAATAGCACCCATGGATGGTGCTGTCATCTGCATAACAATGAATATGGCCTAAAGGCAACATATCATTGATATGCAGAAGAAACAGAGTAGGTGAAAGTACAGAGCCTTGGGTTGATTCTATATTGTGGTAATATTGGATGTAAACGAGAGGAAATTAATTCAGGTCTAACATCAATTATAGAGGTTTCAGAATGCATGGAATCCAACCCATGGGTAGAGTTTGTTGTTATAGGATGTGTGTCAGACTGAGACTCAGAGAGATCACAAACAGTAGGTTCAGAGTTGCTGCTGGGTAGTTGAGATATTATATTGTCAGCAACAGATTCCATGCAAACTTTTGTAGAGACCATATGTTCACATAATGGGTTTTGTGAACTATTGTATGAATATAACATAGATTTAATATTATCTTCCTTTATTTGTAAATCAGTCTGTAAGCGCTGTATGTCATTGCTGTATATAACCTGATTTTCCAAGAACTGTGATTTTAACATGTCTAATTTTTCTCTTAATAATAACTTTTCATGTACTAATGTTGCTATTGATCTATTCTATTGAGACGAGTATCAAATAAGCATGAAAAATCCTGGCATTTCAGAGGTATAACCGCGTGCGCTGCATACATAGACAGGATTAGAGGGAGGTTATAGATAGTGTCGACGTATATAAATAAAAATCTATTGTCAAATGTATGTAAACGGATCATATTAAAATGGCTTCACTTATTTGGGTAAATATTTATATATTGTATTTGTAATTATCAGAACAGGGTTTGTATATAACGAAATATGTTACACTTCAAAAACTAACCAATAAGATGAAAGCAAACTTTTCGTTCAAGACTTACAGAAAGAGTCTTCTCTCTCAAAATCATATATGAAAAAAATTGGGTGTCTGTAAAGTCGGTTTACGGAGGATAGTTTACGTGATAACGACTTGGATGCATCGGACGATGGAGTGGTAGAGAGATGAATGCGTCAGCACGCGAACGCTTAGGCCGATCGCGCCTCTCAATCGCTTATTCCACGCTCGGATCATGCGGAACGTGACAATGAGTGATGCTTATTGTGCGTGCAGCCGGCGTTCATCGATTTATAAGACGTTACCACGTCAAAATAAATAATTAATATCGACATCGATAGCTTGCCACCCCTACAAAATCGCCAAGTCATGCCATGAATACAAAACTAAGCGTCATGCAGTTTGCCCAACACATGAACTACCGACTCGAAGAGTAACACAAAAGTTCAATTTTGAGAACAATGCCGCAGAATTATCCGCAACTTTCCTTATTTTACGAACAGACCTTTGTTCTGTTTGATACACGATCATGTATTATTTAAGTCTTGTAGCATATATGTATGTGTATACTAGCAATTTCCCTCAGTTTCGCACGCATTTTCTATGTGAAGATTATTTCCGATTCTTTATTTTATATTTAAATATATAAAAACTAGCTGACCCGGACACGCTTGATAACTTGCTGTAGCTCAGTTATTACATAAATTATTAAAATTATTTTTAAGGGGTAGGTAGAGTCAGCCTAAAAGCTATATACAGAAAAATTAATTGAAGTAACAGTGCTTGCATTGTTGCGTTTCGTTCGGTCAGTGAGAGCGCCAGAGGCCCACTTTCCTTCCCCCTGCCCCGTCCCCTCTCCCCCTTCTCATCCGTTCCCCCAAAAGCAGGCTGGCAACGCATTTGAAACTCCTCTGGTGTTGCAAGAATCTATGGACGGTGGTGATCACTTAACATCAGGTGATCCACCAGTTCGTTTGTCTCCTATGATATAAAAAAAGCGAGATTACGTAGTAAATAGATTAATAAAACACGGGCGCCATAAATTAAGCTGGAGTTGAAAACAAATTCAAAATTAAATCTTGGCGCCATCTATGAAATACAGTCGGTCCTACAGTTTTCTGCCAACAAACTAATTTAAAGCGCCATCTGTTCGAGATTGATGAAACTTACAATTAAAAACAATAATCAACATTGACACTCATTTAATTTGTAATTAAAAATTATTGAGGTGATTAATCGAAATATAACAAGTTAGACAAAATTATACATAAATGCAAACTTTTATGA
>MU159999.1:9966-29416 GCA_015888305.1 Antheraea pernyi
GCCGTGAACTCGTACACGGCGGCGAGAACTCCTGCCTCCAGCTCCCAGGGCAGGGAGCCGGCGAGCGTGAAGGCCGCCGCCGAGGACACCGTCCGGTACGCCCGGATTGCCCTCAGTGCCACCGTGCGCTGCGCATTGCGGAGCGCACGCACGTTGGCGGCACCGAGGGCATCAGCCCAGACTGGTGCCCCGTAGGCGGCCATCGCCCGCACGACTCCCATGTAGAACGTGTCTGTAGGACCTTTGATATAAAACAGTATACTATTGCTATCTATGATATAAGCCGCGATGGTACCTACGTCTGTTGTAATAATCGTACCCATTACTAGCTGTGGCCGTGACTTCATCTGATGTACAAAACAGTGACAATTAAGTCATCTGAATGTACCAAGTTTAATTACTATCTACTCTTCTCTTGTACTTAACTCGAGCCTTCATTCAAATTACAATAACCTTCGATAGAGTGGACGGATATTAATGAAATAAAGACTAAGTTATACTCGAGAATATGCTTTATGATTTTCGTGATGTATCTTTATTGTCAAACCAGTACTTTACCAGTGATGCCTGTTCATACAAGCAGACAGACTGACAGACTTTTCTAAAACTGATTAAAATGTCTTTTATTACTTACTAGCTGTACCCGTAGCTCCGCACGTGGACCGATTTTAATAAAACAAATACCAAGTTACTCCCGAAGATATGCTTTATGATTTGTGATTTGAGGTTTTATTGTGAACCCTGTACTTTAGCAGTGATGCGTGGTCATATAATATACAGACAGACAGACATTTTCAAAAATGATTGAAATGTATTCTATTACAGCCCTTGACGTATTGGCGATTTTAAACTCTGAGATATCCACAGTTATATGTTTTCCCACATATAGTAGTACTACAAGAACATTTCTCAAGTTCAGGTTTCCTCACATATAAACATAGTGTTACTAATTTAAATTAGTAAAGGTATGTGAATTTTGAAAAAATTCGTTGGTACATGCCGAGGTTCGAACCTTTTATTATGGATACGCCACCCTCCCGGGGGAGAAAATTCACATACCTTTACTAATTTAAATTAGTAACACTATGTTTATATGTGAGGAAACCTGAACTTGAGAAATGTTCTTGTAGTACTACTATATGTGGGAAAACATATAACTGTGGATATCTCAGAGTTTAAAATCGCCAATACGTCAAGGGCTGTAATAGAATACATTTCAATCATTTTTGAAAATGTCTGTCTGTCTGTATATTATATGACCACGCATCACTGCTAAAGTACAGGGTTCACAATAAAACCTCAAATCACAAATCATAAAGCATATCTTCGGGAGTAACTTGGTATTTGTTTTATTAAAATCGGTCCACGTGCGGAGCTACGGGTACAGCTAGTAAGTAATAAAAGACATTTTAATCAGTTTTAGAAAAGTCTGTCAGTCTGTCTGCTTGTATGAACAGGCATCACTGGTAAAGTACTGGTTTGACAATAAAGATACATCACGAAAATCATAAAGCATATTCTCGAGTATAACTTAGTCTTTATTTCATTAATATCCGTCCACTCTATCGAAGGTTATTGTAATTTGAATGAAGGCTCGAGTTAAGTACAAGAGAAGAGTAGATAGTAATTAAACTTGGTACATTCAGATGACTTAATTGTCACTGTTTTGTACATCAGATGAAGTCACGGCCACAGCTAGTAATGGGTACGATTATTACAACAGACGTAGGTACCATCGCGGCTTATATCATAGATAGCAATAGTATACTGTTTTATATCAAAGGTCCTACAGACACGTGGTATTTATGTAATTCAAAACTTATGCAGCGACGACTTTTAACAAACAACATTAGGCTTAGATATAATAACCTCTGTTTATTAATATTTTACGTTTATTTGATTATTACCTTTAGTAAAAATTGACCAATGACGTGAATAAGTCTTTAAATTTGCTACCATACAGGGGCAATCCAAAAAACCTAATGATAACAAAATCGGGGAATAGGTTAGGCAATGCAGTTTCGAATCTATTCTCTACATCCAAAATTAAATTATACCACTGGATAGTTAAAAGATCAAAGAATTTATTGCTTAGCGCAATAAGTGCTCAGGACTGTAATACATCTCGCACGGCGTGGGAGGAAGAGCCGGCATTTTGAGGTCATTCTGCGTTTTGAGATTTCAATTTAGTATAACTTTCGACTCGGTGAAGCTACGACGTTTGTTCAAATTTCCATCTACAGCTCTTGTCAAACTCTATCGATTATATATAAAACTTTAGTGTAAAATCGTGACTGTGTATATAATAAGGGGTTACAATAAAAATAAAATATCAAAAAATATATAATGTCGGCCTATACGCGTCGAAAAGCCTAACCCAAATACATAAATCGTATAGGGTTGGAAAGAGCATCTCAAAACCAATGGAATGGTACCAATAAAACACCATATGACCGAGTCAAGCAGTGTCGGAATCGTAAAAAAGTGAAAGCGGCCGAGCGGATCACACAGACCTTTAATTAATAAAATTATAACACAGTAATTATTTGTTTAGCTGATTTATTTCCTGAACCCGTTAAATGGAACAGTTGCCATTATAAACAAAACTTAGAAATCTGGAGGACTTCTTATGATTATGACATACATAAATAACAATGATTTATATAGAAAATATCGTCTGTTACGAGACGTATTCACGTACAACAAACGGCCGTGTCCATGACACAGCCACACCTCATTTTTTTTACAGAGAGAGTTTAGTTTACAGCATAGGCTTAAAATTATGAAATTCGTACGAACAAATGCATGTGTCTTAGTTATACGACACTGAAGGCTTAATGCGCCATCCATAAAGTTCGACGTCTGTTATAAGGTGTTTTTGAAACAGGTCATAGTTTATATTACAATATAAACCTGAATTGTTGTGTGCTGGAGTATGTATTTGGAACAATAAGTCGTTTTTGAATATTGTAGGTATGAGATACCACTCCTTCGATTTTATATTGTTCGGTATATAGGAGAAATCCATGTATTCGTGACGACCCGTGTTATATATTTTGAAGTATACAAAATTGTCTTCCCACACTGGAGTAAACTTCCATACGTTAAAGTTTTGATCATGTTTAACCTCACTACATTTGAGTTTGTAACGGCGGTTATCATTATATTCTAAGTTATAATAAATAGTGATGTCGTTCACTCTGTTGATGAGTTGTACATGGCTATTATTTAAAATAAGTCGGAATTCTATCGGAAAGTAATCCTTGACTATTGCCTCTCCAAACATATTCCACAGCTTGTAAGCGAAATCAACGATATTTCTATTGGTTTCATTGAGCAGTCTGTTGACTACACTGGTGATAACATCACCTCTGCCCGAGTTTACTAGTGCGAATGCTTTCACCACAGCGTGTCTGTAGTCGCCGGCGACAATACTGTTGTATAATTGAATCGAAGCGACGTCGTTGATGATATTACTTATAACATTGACTTTCTCACTGTCCACTGGATGTGTTACAGTAGACGTCACCAGCAAAACTACGACTAACAAAGTCGCCGCAATCATTTTGTGCCCAAAGTTATCCATATGACCTGCAATTAAGTTTAATACTTCAATAAATGTTTATGATAAAATTTTAACGCCACAATATTTTGTATAACATCATTCAGTACATTGGAACTAGTCTTTAATGATTACCTATTAGTTACATTATAAAGAGTAGCAGGATATTTTATTACACTCGACAGGTTTACTAGTAATGTCAAGTTGAATATATGTCGCCAAGCAATTATATATTGCCGTCAGGAAAAGTGGTGCATCTAACTAAAACAAGTCAGCGAAGTACGTCTAACTTGTTTACTGAGTAAGTATCATTTGCGAACAGAAATTCGTAGGTGAATAAAGAAATACTATCACATGCACCGTCTTTTCTGATTACGAATATATGTAAAAATCAATATCGCAAAAAGAATAGTTTTCATAGTTTATATTACAATATAAACCTGAATTGTTGTGTGCTGGAGTATGTATTTGGAACAATAAGTCGTTTTTGAATATTGTAGGTATGAGATACCACTCCTTCGATTTTATATTGTTCGGTATATAGGAGAAATCCATGTATTCGTGACGACCCGTGTTATATATTTTGAAGTATACAAAATTGTCTTCCCACACTGGAGTAAACTTCCATACGTTAAAGTTTTGATCATGTTTAACCTCACTACATTTGAGTTTGTAACGGCGGTTATCATTATATTCTAAGTTATAATAAATAGTGATGTCGTTCACTCTGTTGATGAGTTGTACATGGCTATTATTTAAAATAAGTCGGAATTCTATCGGAAAGTAATCCTTGACTATTGCCTCTCCAAACATATTCCACAGCTTGTAAGCGAAATCAACGATATTTCTATTGGTTTCATTGAGCAGTCTGTTGACTACACTGGTGATAACATCACCTCTGCCCGAGTTTACTAGTGCGAATGCTTTCACCACAGCGTGTCTGTAGTCGCCGGCGACAATACTGTTGTATAATTGAATCGAAGCGACGTCGTTGATGATATTACTTATAACATTGACTTTCTCACTGTCCACTGGATGTGTTACAGTAGACGTCACCAGCAAAACTACGACTAACAAAGTCGCCGCAATCATTTTGTGCCCAAAGTTATCCATATGACCTGCAATTAAGTTTAATACTTCAATAAATGTTTATGATAAAATTTTAACGCCACAATATTTTGTATAACATCATTCAGTACATTGGAACTAGTCTTTAATGATTACCTATTAGTTACATTATAAAGAGTAGCAGGATTTTTTATTACACTCGACAGGTTTACTAGTAATGTCAAGTTGAATATATGTCGCCAAGCAATTATATATTGCCGTCAGGAAAAGTGGTGCATCTAACTAAAACAAGTCAGCGAAGTACGTCTAACTTGTTTACTGAGTAAGTATCATTTGCGAACAGAAATTCGTAGGTGAATAAAGAAATACTATCACATGCACCGTCTTTTCTGATTACGAATATATGTAAAAATCAATATCGCAAAAAGAATAGTTTCGCCCCTCGTTTTTGGAACGATAGTATAAATGTGTTGATATTCAGTTAGTTTAGGTTTGGCGTCTTACTAGTTTCGACTATGTCGTTGTATAACGCAAGACTGTTGTGAAATGCCAACCCCTTAATTTTTTTTTTATTCTGGAAAAAGGGGCTATGCAGGTCTTTAATCCTGTATCACTGCGACCAGTGTTGATCTATTGTGATCGCCCCATATTACTAAAGCTCTCCGCCTAGTCCTATAGTATTTAAAAACTGCAGGACTTTTTTGGCTGAGAGCATCTGTACCTCATCCGGAAGCAATACATGCTTTCCCAGAATCCGGTTTCGTGTAGGCTTCAGTGGATCACATTCACACAAGAGGTGTTTGGGGGTCTCATCCGCACCATCACAAAATCTGCACTCTCTTGTGCTCTGGACGCTCTGGCCAACCCCTTAAACAATTAGAAGAAAATCTGTATACCAAATTAAAATACATAACAGCAAACTTTTGTGTCCGTCTTTCTGTTATCATTTACAAAATGTCATAACAGAAAAGTCCTCTGATGTTATTTGAATCGAAATGGGTGTCACATGATATCGTTGACAGACCGAGTTACTATAAACTGCATTTTCCTTTTTTTTCTTTGACGTGGGGAAATCCCTTATGGATACTCCATCCTCCCGGGGGAAGGGTGGATTATGTCCGACTCGCACGGACTAAAATCCCACGGTGTACGAACAGATCGTAATTGTTGGGCTGTAAGAGATCGTACAATGCTACGCAACCTTGTACAGCCTAACGGTCAACACGGCGGAAGGTGACCGCGAGGCTCCTACCTATAAAGAGGCAGACTGGGTATACACCAGCT
This sequence comes from Antheraea pernyi, assembly GCA_015888305.1. NCBI lineage: Eukaryota > Metazoa > Arthropoda > Insecta > Lepidoptera > Saturniidae > Antheraea > Antheraea pernyi. The sequence goes on from MU159999.1 coordinate 15,881, forward strand.
GCCTCCCCACGTTCACCATACCTGTGCAATAAGAAGAATGGCATAAACTGCATTTTCCTAACCTAATGAACCTTGTACGCCAATGAATCAAGATCACCACAATACTATGAATCCACATGAAATATTTTATTTATAACTGTTTAGGAAAACTTACAGTTAACATTGGATAAAATAACAAACCAGTAACAAAGTTAAAGGCAAATTATAAGTTTTCACTTATAGAAATATAAAGGCGGCGACTATCGGAAAAGCAAGAATCCATCGTCATTCGACTGTGAATATTTACTGTATGATTCCAAAATGAAACAACCGAAAAACTAGGCAGTCATAAGGATTGCCGACCAAAGGGAAAACTCAATACAATAGAATAACAGTGTTATGTTTTGAACATTAATATACAAAAACCCAAGATGCTCACTTGACGTCTCACAGCCGGCACACAAAAATACATTATTTTGGATTATGCAGTCATTTCAAATATTCTCGCGTCGCTTGCGTTCTTGTAATAACAACTGTAAATCATTCAGGTAAGGTTGAATTTGCAAAATCATAAGATTATCGCGTAACTATAATCACGTATGTAAATTGGGGAGTTATCGCGGCCGGTTTCGAGCGCTACTTTTATTCGAGACTGCGAGTCTTGGGTTTTAATATGTCAATGGTTTTGAATTATTAAATGAATTATACTGTAAATTATTTTAAATTCATAATCTGTAAACTGAAATATTATATATAATGTATACTAATAACGCACGGAGATATATCGAGTTTCAAGCTTTTTGTTCATCCAAAAAAAATGCTCAAAGCGCCTAAAGAAGTTTTCACTTAAAAATAATCTACTATAATTGGTTTAATTCAACCAAATTAAGTCTAGTTTTAAATAATATAGATTACTAGCAAACCCACGAAACTTCGTTTGCGTGAAATCGGTTACCTACCAGTTCTAATTGTATTTCCAAACTCGAAAAATCTTAAAAAACCAAGAACCCGATTATAAGGAATCCCACATTTTCCATTTTATAGTGATACCAAACAATTCAGGGACTCACTCAAACACATAATATCTTCCCAGTACCGTTGATTCATTTGGATATTGTTCATAAAAAAATACTAAGATCACAAATAAAAAATAGGGGGAAGGGTTAGGAGGATGAAAATTTGGGTTTATATGTATTTTTTGATGACAAATACAAAAATAATACAAAAAATAATCTAGATAGGGACACCCTAATCACCTAGAGGTATAAAATATACTTTACGACCTATTCTTATACCTACCAAATATACACTAAAAATTTCATAATTTAGCCGTTTTGGGGGAGTTCGAACACAAACACCGTGACAGGAGATTTTTATATATTAGATAAATATTTAATTATGTTACTTACGTGTTGAGACCGTCAGCTCTGGAATAATTGCGCCATTTGTTGGCGATATTTCCCGTTATATATCCTCTTCAATCTAGTGATGAGAACATTTATAACGATATTAATATTATTATTTGTTCATTTTATTTTTATTTTTTAGGTTTTTTCCACAATTCACGAATTCGAATACTGTTATTTGTCATTGCCATAATTGCTAATACAAGAAAGTCAAGAAACTATACATTTATTAAACCACCACGTTGGTATTACTAAAAATTGGTAATTGGTCGACTAACATATGGGTCATTCATTTCATGGGAGATTTACAGTCTAAAATTTTTAGCAACGAAATATTTTATCGTGTTTTTAGATCGCAAATAATCAACACGGTTTTTCTCTTCAATCAGATACTTGAAAATTTCGAAATATAATTTTCTAAAGTTCCGTATTCTATAAAAAAAAACTTTTTTTTTTAGCGCTAACTTTAAAAAAAAATTCGAACATAATATGTTGTCCCCTTTGCACTTTAATTTTGCGTAAGCGTACAAGCTTTAAAAAACTATAGCACACCTTCCGTTCTTGTTTTTTTAACAACAATATAGTGCATTGTTAAAAAACGAATTAATATTTTTCAAACTTGGGACTATTGTTTTTCCATTTTTTTCGATAAATTTCTGTTAAATATTCTTAAATATACGTGCAAAATTTTGTGTAAGTGGTACGAATTTTTTTAATCTACCCCGGGGCGTTGCACGGTTGCACGGAGTCTTGAGATAATGTAGTTAATTAACCTAACTTTACCAAAATTAACAAGCTATGTTCTGGAGCTTGTAGTTTTCTATGTAGATAATTAGGCTGCGTCGATGTAAAGCACAATTTTACTCCACTTTTTGATTACTGATTTACATTTGGTCTAGATCTTGGTGATAGAGTTAAATTGTAAAACGATAAAATATATTTATAATAATGATAAATTAAAATAATGATAAATTAAACACTGAATGATCTGGGATAATTAAGTTAATAAAAGTTAATATATAAACAGGTAATCCTAGAGTTTGTTTGCTATTGAAATGAAAATTTTATGTATGAATATATTATATACAGATTCATACTCTCTCTCTTTTTTTCTCTGTCACGACACCTAACCTACTGCACATATACTCTGCACATGCACAATATGTAAAAACAAAATTAAATAATTATCTCTACCACTTATTTTATCACAACTATCTTCTACTTGTATTAAAACTATTTCACGCTCCATTGTATTGGAGAAAAATATAAATGTGAAAAAGATATGAGTATCGCGTCGACGCGTCAACTGTCACTTGCCTGTAACTATTCGTCTAAGAGCTAGCATCGGTTTCGAGAGCAAATTTTAATAAGCCAGTTTTTTTATATATCTCTATGTTCTTCCGAACAACGTGCGTGCTACCTGGCTGCCGGTAAACGTTACGTTTATTGTGCATATCGCACCTTTACAAACAAATATATTGATTTTTAAATAATTTTAGTTTTTTTTTCACTATCTTTGAAACGCTATTAAAACATGGAATTATTATTGCCAGACATTTTTGTTCTTAAGAGTAATGTGCGTGATGCTATTTTTTGTAAATAAAAATAAAAGTAATTTCAAACCATGTTGGGAAAGCCGTAATTTTATTTAGACATAAATAAGTACAAATTTAATCTTCCAGATATTAACTCAGTTATTTACTCAATTGTCAGACCGATTTATTGCTATAAAACTAATTTGTATATAGAATAACTTAGCTAAAGCTATAGTTTAGTGCAGCACTGGCTGCACGAGAAAGATAGCGATAATTGTGGTAGCGTACGTTATCGACGCATGTACATAAGATGGCGTCATTACAAAGACATATTTATTGTTGTTTTTCATTGTTTATTGTTTGTAATGGAAAAAATTAAATGGTTTAAAATGAATAATTTTTATTTATAAAATATATTGTCGGGCACATTATTGCATATAAGAAAAATGTCTGGCTGTGAAAAAATCATGGTTTTCAACAGCCTTTAAAAGTTACTGAAAAAAAATGTTCCTAAAATTATTTATAAATCAAAATTTTTACCTGTAAAGGTGTGATACGCATTAAAAAACACAACGTTAATCGGCTACCAGGTACCCTGAATCCTGTTTGGAAGGACATAAGGGAATATATACTCGTATTAAAGAACCAGCTTTTCTAAAATTCTTGTTCTTCCAACGTTGCTGGCTCTTGTACTAAAGTGTAGCAAAAAAGTCTAGTTAAACTTTTTTCGGTCTAGCTTCCATCCTCTCAGGGCGTGTAACGCGCAATAAGGAACTTCGTTCTAAAAAGCATAAGGAGATGAAATATAGCTTATATTTTTAGCTAATCTGTCTGCTATATATAGGACAAAGGATGTAACCTTGTAATATTAGTTATCACTGTTCCAAGTTTCGTCAAATTTAGTTCAGTACTTTCAGAGTTACACTTGTTCACAGGGACAGACAGCCAGACAGACAAAAATTGTAAAAGGTTTTTTTTTTCGAACTGACTACGCTATTGACCAAGCAAGGTCTTAACAGCTTCACCGGACTACTAAGGCGAGCGCTTTTATAAGCCGATTTTATTTTGACAATTAGCTCAAGGGTGCGCGGCACACCTCGGCTTTGGCTGTTGCCTGATACATGCAATTCGCGACCTATGTAAGCTAACCTAAGCTAAGCTAACTATTCATACATATATGAGTTGTTGAAACATATATGTGTACCAAGCATACATACCTCAACAACCCTTATATATATTTCGTATCGGATAATATTCTAAACTATTTCAGTTTGATAAGGGGAAAAAATAAAACCCTTCCACCTGCATGTGTAAGCGTGTATGCGTGCACGTGTGTGGAGGTGATATGTGTAATGTTGTCGCAGTGATGTAAGATTTTGTGTCACTGTATCGCGCGAGCAGCGTACTCAAGGGCTCCACGCCGAGGGAACGGACCTAGGCTTGAGCTGCTGCCGAGGGGGGCCTAGTCTGGTGTGCGGGAGCGAAATTTACCCCCAGACCACGGCGGCGTGATCTGTGGTTACGCGGGCGTGGGCGTGAGCACGCTCTGTTTAGAGAGACAGGCTGGTACTGATCGTTCACTGCCGTTATTTCATCGGGAGGGTCGGTAAAAATATGTCGCGGACGTCTTTTACAACGCGCAGCGTTTGGTACGGGTTCGTATTTTGCGGCGGATACCACTAACGGACTGGGATGATTCGCGGCTTTTTCAAAATAACTAATCGTAAGTGATTTTACGTACGCCCAGATAGAAGGCATCTCTAGGTCCCTATGTAGATCAACTCTCCGGACGTACCACGGGGCACCGGTCACTTTACGTAAAACGCGGTTTTGAAGAACCTGCAACTTATGAAAATTATCTTTCGACATATGCGCAAAAACGGGACTGCTATATGTCATCACGGGACGGATACACGTCTTATACAAAGTGAGCTTGTGTCTGAGGGACATCTTACTCCTATGACAAAGCAACGGATGGAGGCGACCCAAAACCATAGCGGCTTTGTTTCGTACTCTATCTATATGTGACTCGAAATTTAAATGTTTATCTAATGTAACACCGAGATATTTGACCTCGTCGGCCCAAGGTATATCGGTTCCGTATAGCCTGATGGGCTCGAGGTTATTATTACGTCGTAAAGGATCGAAGAGTATCGCGGCGCTCTTATCAGGATTAACTTCTATGCGCCATCGACGAAACCATTCACCGAGTGTGCAAACGGCCTTTTCGATGCGCTTCCTAAGAAAGTCCGACCGCAAGCTGGAAGTGTAAATAACGGTATCGTCAGCATAGCAACCTACCTCGACCCGTTTAGACCGAGGTAGGTCACTGATGAACAGATTGAAAAGCGAGGGCGCGAGTATGGAGCCCTGTGGCACACCTGAGCGTATCGGGTGGGGCAGGGATAGTTCCCCATCCACTCTAAAGCGGAAAGTCCTATCAGTGAGAAAATCGTGGATAATATGAATTAACTTATCGGGTACGTGAGATTTACATAATTTATGGATGAGCCCTCCATGCCAGACCTTATCGAAGGCTTTGGCGACATCGAAGAAGACTGCAATTGTGCGTTTCGGTTTACGTTTCGGGTCGGCATTAAAATTAGAGAAAATGTACTCCGTGAGGCGGTGTACTTGATTCGTGCAAGAGTGTTCGGCACGAAATCCGAACTGCTCAGGTGGTATTAATTTTAAATCTGTAATCGAGACCTGGAGACGGTTCAGAAGGAGCCGCTCGTATAATTTACCTAATGTATCTAACAGGCTAATCGGGCGATAGCTATCGGGAAGCGTAGCTTTTTTGCCGGGCTTGTGTATGCCTATCACTACGGCCTTCTTCCAGGTGGCTGGAAAGTGGCCCTGGGACATGGCTGCATTGAAGATGCAGACCAATAGAGCTATGATGTGATCGGGAAGGAGTTTCAGTACCTCGTTCCTGATCCCATCGGGACCTGGGGACTTCCTAAGCTTAAGACGCTGGATGGCGGTCGAAACTTCATCGAAAGTTATTGAGGTTAGGGTATCCACGGGAGGGGACGCTAGTGCATGCTCTACCGACAATTCGATCGACCCAATATGGATAGGGTCAGTGTTGTCAGTGTTCGGTGAACACTGTTTTTCTAAACTCGCGGCAAGACATTCCGCTTTATCTATGCTATCGAACGCAGGAGGCAATCCGGGACCTCTATCGAGAGGAGGCATCGGAGTAGTGAGATCCGACTTTAAAGTTCGCGAGAGTTTCCAGTACGACAGGTGAGACGGCCGGAGATCCTCCAGAAGTCTGTCCCACCTGTCGCCCCGAATCTCAGAGATACGAGATTTGACTATTTTACGTAACAAGCGTAAACGGTCGCGATTTTCTGCAGACGGGTAAGCGTCGTGAGCTCGAGTCGCGGCGTTCTTTTCCGTAATCAACGCTCTCACGTCGTCAGGGAGTATAAAACGGCGATCATTCGCCGCTTGTACCTCTTTCGAGGTCTCTCTGACGGCGGTCTGGAGATAGTCGACCAGGGAATCGATAGCCGAATCCGCGTCGGCTTTAGACACCAACACGTCCGGAATCCTGTCTAAATTTCTAGACGAAGGATTTTCTTTAAACTAACGAGCGAGTTTCATGTAATCAGCCACCCTAACCGACGGAGGGGTGAAGTCTGAGTTAAAACCCAACTGTAATACGACCGGGCGATGGTCCGAATCAAGTTCGTGTACGACTTGTATGAGTCGTACCCGAAGCGTGATATTTTTTAACAAAGCTATGTCTAAAACTAACGGACGACAGTTATCCTGATAATGGGTGGGTTCTGGAGAGGCTATAACGTCAAATGCGAGAACCCTACCTAGTTTGTCGAGTATCCTCTCGTTACGAGAGGTTCTCGGACTATTCCAGATAACGTTCCCGCAGTTGAGGTCCCCCGCTATAATAACTGAGTTTCCTAAATTAAGCAACGCTCGCAAATCGGTTTGTAACAATTCTTTATTCGGTGAGAGGTACGCGGACACTAATACAATGGACGGATGACCAGTCATGCCTATCGTACACATTGACACTTCCATATTGGTCAAAGCGGGCGGATCTATCGGCATGCAATATAACGAACGCCTATAGTAAATTAAGGTGCCGCCCCCGCGGGCGACACTATGTAATCCGTGTGATGGTGTAAGCAGAGTTATAAAAATAACAATGCTGCAACTGTGCTCGTAAATGTTGGTTTCTTTTGCATTTTTTTTACTGGACTATTTTCTGGTTGGTGGCATTCTTCCTGTATGGAATCTTGGTTAGACTGGTTAAGAGGTAAAATTGATCAGTTCGGTTGTGTAACTCCGAACAATTATAAAGAGATAATAAATGCCCTTCTTTATCCTCCACCTACACAGGTGAAGTAGTTGCTATTTCTGAAACTATCAAATATGTACTGTCACATAAATTAGATCAAACTATAATATTAACAGACTCTCTATGTTGCTTAGAAGTTCTTTAGGATATTCAGATTTTTTCTAAAGTCCATAGTTATCATAATTATTAAATTCCATTTGCAACAATGTCATTGTTTAGAAATTTATGTAGTTCTGTTACGGATAGCAGGACATAGTGGGGATCCAGGGTAATGAAGCTGTTGATCTCCTTGCTAAAGAAGCTATTCAGGCTGAATATTTTGATCACTATAAAACCTATGTTCAGGATTTATCCTCTCCATATAAGACTGATCTGTTTGCATTATGGATCTCAAACTGGAATATATCCGACCAAATTAAAGGCAAATTATATGCTTCCATTTAGGATAACATTCCGGGTAAGCCATGGCTTTATAAGTTTCATGACTGCTCCAAGTTTGCTGCGTCTACTATATGTAGACTGAGGTTCTATCTGTGGAGGTGTGCTCTCCAGTATATCTTCGAAAGAATGTATGTAATGTAGTCGTTCAAACAATTGAACAAATAAAAGAAATATCGCGTGTCTCTGAAAATACCTTATATGGTCATATTAATAAACAGTCTATTTTACACTCTCCGAGTATTATTATTACGCTGTCCGTGTCAGTTTAGTTTAGAATCTTATAGTAGCGAGCCCGAAGCTTCTACAATCTCTTCTTGTTTTGGCTTCACAGAAGCACTTTACAATTTATTATTAAATATAATCTAATATAACTAGAATATTATATTGGACGCTACTTTGCACTTACGCTTGGAAAGTTGCAAGCGGAAGTGCAAAGTAGCGTCCACTATAATATTTAATGATGGATTTCCGCAAAGTAACGCCTTCTTTAATCTAATATAACTAGATCAAAATGAACATTTCATGGATATAAAGTTTACTTTTTACAGTTTGTGAGTTGATGGAGTGGGTTAGAAATAAATATATAAATAAAAACTATAAGCCGGTAAAATTAATGCGCTGTTGTTAGGATAGTACTCGTATATGGGGCGCGGAGGTGACGGTCAGAGGAGCAACCCAGGGGATACCGGGAAGACATTTCGTGCCAATATATGGGATAGTTTGTATTCACAATTGAACCCGGTAGATGTCGCTATAATCGGGTTCTAGTTTTTTTAAGATAATTGCGTTTGGAAATAAAATTGGAACCGGTTATAACCAATTTGGCGCAGACGAAGTTGCGTGGGTCAGCTAGTAGTTAGTAATATTATAAAATACCCTGGTTTTTGGATGAGTTCGAAGTACATTTACTTTTCTCTGTAAAAAAATTGTTTCAAGCGTCTAGGAAAAGGTTTTAAAATATTTTCCAATCATTTTTAGAAATGTTTGTATGAACACGCATCACTGCTAAAATACTGCGTCTACGATAAAACCTCACCAAGAAAATCATAAAGCATATCCTCGAGTAACATTTAGCCTTTGTTTTAAAATCGGTCCGTTCTATCAAAAGTTATTGTAATTTTAATTGATTTTTCACGCATGTAGTATATAAGAATGGTTTACTATATCGTATAATAACTTGGGATTTATCAGTAAACCAGAAAAGAATAATAATTCAAGAAAATCGAGATAATAAAACATTAGGAAAAAAGAATTACGAATGGCTCGAGCGACCGGCGCGGTGCGATGCGATGCGGCGGCGTGCCATGTGAATAGGTACGCTAAGATATGGCCACTTGAGCATGTGTGTCACGCGCCGGATTATAAAAGCTTTTTCCAATTCTCCATTGTAGGAGCGGTCGGGATCTCACGGCGACCACGTAGGCGCTATATCTTACGCTCTCTGTACGCTTTTATTTTAACGAAATTTAGCCCCTCCCCTGTCACTGTCGATTACTTTCTATTGTCTCGCCGAGAGAAGCGTAATACCGTATCAAATTGGGAAATATTGAAAGAAAACGTGGTAAGCGATCCGGTTATATCTTGTGGCCTCGGATCGCTTACCGGGTTCGTTTTGTTACAATACGATGAATGACCGTCATTGTCGTGCGCAGAGGGCGCAGAGGTCGCGGGTGACGTGGGGATCGCGATCGACGCGGGGATCACGGTCGGCACGGCGGGCGCCGCCTCATCTAGCTCCATCTCGGAGCCGGCCTCCGAGCTGGAGCCTGACGCAGGAGCAGGCGCTCCATCCGCCGGATTCAGTGGCAAATCCGGTGAATCCAATGACGACTCCGAGTCGGACTCGAGAGCCGCAAACGCATTCGACGTTATTGAACGTCCTTCGTGGACGGGAAACAATATCGCGCAAGAATGGCGTCGACGGCGTTTTCGTCGACGCCAAGAGCCAGCAAATCGTCACGGAGTCCCGTAAAACTATTATTGCGGACCATTCCGTAGCCTAAGAGGGTCGCGAACTAACCTCCCTGCCTTAAAGGCAGGGGGCACGCCAAACGAAAAACTTCGGGACTATCCCGAGTCCGGATCAAAAGAGCCGTTTAAAACGAATCAAATTAGGAAAAAAAAGTAAATAAATACGTGAGCGAGACAGGGGAAAAATAATATAAGACTACATAAATAAACAAAAAGTAAATAAATATATAAAGAACCGAAATGAGAAATATGTAAATAAATAGATAAATGAATAAGTAAGTGACTAAACAAATAAATGTACCAAGAAATAAATAGAGCAATAAATAAATACAAAGCAAAGGTCTCACTCAATTTCAGGAAAAAGAACGCAGGTGTGGAGCGCAGGTTTGAATCGCAGGTATGCAAATGACGAAAACCGAACACTCACGAAGTAATAACGAACGTCACTAACTCGCGAGTATCGAGATCGAGCGTAGAGCGTGCAGCTTAATAATTTTATCACAATGATTTCTAATTAAACACGTCTTTGATATCAACATGTACATATATAATATTTGATTTCAATCACGAGCTCAACCGGTCACGATATACAACTGCCGTTGCGATTTGTTAACACGCTTTAAAAAAAAAAGGTTTAAGTACAGATTTGGTCCAGATACCGGTTTATTATATGTATGTAGAGTAGATATCTATTATTATTATTACATATAATAAAAGGCTAACGGGGCGAAATCTGTACATTAAATATTTTTAAGACAAATACTCCGGAAGGGGTTCGAATGAATGACAGAACACATTTCTATAGTTTCTAAAATTGTTGTCTGTCTGTCGTTTGTACAGGTTTCACGCAAAAACGACTGGGCGGGTTTTGACGAAATTTCGTAAGGTTTATATATCGATATAACATACTAGCTTCGGCCCTCGACTTCGTCCGCGTTTGTTAGTCACTTTTGGCCCCCAAACCCGAAAAAAGCCTCGGTTTTGGAACATTCTTCATTCGTGCTCCACCCCCATTGACCATAGCGCGATTATATATAGTGAATAGCCTTCCTCGATTATCGAGCTATCTAACAATTAATTTAAATAAAGAATTTTTCAAATCGGACCTATAATTACTGAGATTAGCGCGTTCAAGCAAACAAATTCTTCAGCTTTATAACATTATTACTAGCTGACCCGTGCAACTTCGTCTGGACCAAATCCGTTATTAACCGAAAAACTCGATTGCAGCGACATCTACCGCTTCCATGTGTGAATTCAAACTATCGAGGGACTCACGCAGACATATGTTGGTATGTGAAAAATCTTCATTACATAGTATAAAAGAAAGTACCGCGTCTGTCTGTCTGTTCACGATAAACTTAAATACTACTGAACAGATTTTAATGCGGTTTTCACAAGTGTATAGAGTGATTCATGAGGAACGTTTTGATATATAATTTGTCAAGCATTTTTCTTATGAACAGGGCAGAACAACGTCTGCCGGGCCCGCTAGTTTAAAATATAACTATTTTTATTTTTATTTTATTTATTTATTTAGAAACACCAACAAGATTTACACTAGAATAGTACATAACATGCATTTTTAATGACTCTATATAAGTGCAATCTTAATTATAGGTGTTTACGACGTATTTATTATATTCTACAGCAAATAACTTAAGTAAATGAGAAAGCTAAAACAAAAACAACAAAAAAAGATATGATTATCCTTATCAATAATTAATTCGTTTTGTTACATATAAATGTTTGTACTTATATTAATCTATGATAGATTATTGAAATGAGTTATTATAGAAGTCTTTATAAATGTTTTTTAAACTATATTCACTTGCTTACTCTGCTGGTGGTAATGAGTGAAAGGCAATCCTGAACATGACGAGCTAAATCCTAGGTGAATCCAAATTAGGCTGGCAACGCACTTGCGACTCCCCTGGCGTTGCTATGGACGGCGGCTACCACTTAGGTTACCCACCTTTTCGGTTGCCTCCTATGATATAAAAAAAGTTGTTATTTACCAGTAATATGCGTAGATTATATTATTGGTTTATCGTCGCACTGTATCACTATTCAATGCTGAAGGAATGGAAAGTAACATTTAAATCATTGCAACAGCCCCTTTGATACTGTAATATAATAAGTGTTTGAGGTAAATATGTATTTTTATTGTTATCATCATTTTGTATTTATTATTTGTCTTCCATAAACATGTATAAAACAATTGTCCACAACTCACTACAATGAATACTCTTCACTTCATACGGGTAGAAAAGAAAACACAATTTTTAACTTTTAACTCGGGTCTTTAATTTTTATTTTTTATTTTTTCTCGAACTGACTACGCTATTGACCTGGCAGGGTCTTCACAGCTTCATCGGACTACTAAGGTTGGCGCTTAAGGCACACAACCGATTTGGGTTTTAGGTAACATACACAAGGGTGCACGCACACCTCGGCTTGGGCTGTTACCTGGAAAAAGACGCGTCTGACCTAGCTAACTATTCTAAGCTACTCATACATATATACATTTGTGAACCATACAATCGAAATTGCATGATTCACAAATGAATACGTGTATATCAGAATGAAACGAACTAAAACTATTCGATTCAGTTCGATGAGGGAAAAAACAAAACCCTCCCACCATGTGTATATATGTGCACGTGTGTGAGAGAGATGATCTCATATGTGTGTTCAAGTGATGTAGGTGAGTCACTGTAACTGGATGCCGACCTATCACTATGAGCTAAAATTCTATTGCACGAATAACCCCCGCGGTTACCTACGCTATAGATGTGCACGCCCTTCTCCCGTGACCCACATCTCCGACGACCTCAAAGAACAGAAGCTCCCTGGTCGCGAGGTACATCGCATGCGCTCTCCGCGCACCAAGGTCCCATACGACATGGTATTAGTCATTTTCGATCGCACCCATCAAGGGAAAGCGATATTCAATATTATGATCCTCTGCGGCCTCTCCGGCGTTATCGTCGAACCGCCGCGCAAAACGTCCGTACTCTTGCAGTATCACGACTGTCAGGTGTACGGGCACTCCGCACGAAACTGGCGCTTGCGACCCAGGTGCGTTAAGTGCCTCGGCGACCACTCCACCAAGGAGGTCTCGCTCGTCGACCTCCTCCGACCCTCCAAGTTGCGTTTTGTGCCGCGGCGTGGGTCATACTGCGAATTATCGCGGATATCTCCGCACCCCGCGCACAAAGCACCCCCGCTACCCTAGGCAGGTCTCACCGTCTAGGACGCCCGCCGCCTCCGGCCGCTCTCAATCTCAGCCTCTCATATCCCGAGAGGCCCCGGGGCCGGGGCCCGAGAGGCCGCCCACATCTCGTGCACCGGCAGCGTCCGAACCCGCGAATAGCGCGCCCCCCCGCCTCGCACGGGCCTCTCAGGTTCCGTGGGCTCCTAAGCCTGCGCCCCAACCCTGTCCGAGTCACCAGGCGGCTAATCCTTCACAGGCTGACCCCGCGCTGTCCTTTTCAATGTCCAGTATTGACTATATGGGTCAATTACTGATTTTTCACGAATACTCCGAGATCTCGGCGTTCGACGCAACATCGAAAAATCCTGAATTAGGTGCCATTACAGCTCTCGCTAGGTTTCCCGCCATCGCGGCTACCCTACAAAGATTCGCGCGCGCTGCCGTTCCAAAATAAATAATTCATATAAGATAGAGTAAATCCGTGGATTTACGTCCATCTTCCCCTAAAATGACATAATAATAATAATTTTGTTATTTCTATTTTTGGATTCCGGCACCGACGCCGTTCAATCAACTTTTAAATTCGATCTTTTAATATACGTGTTTGCATCCACGCACGCGTAACCCTCACTCGTGCCGCCGCGAAGGAAGGTC
>MU159999.1:35431-52673 GCA_015888305.1 Antheraea pernyi
ATGTATGAATAGCTTAGCTAGGTCAGTTCGGGTTTCTCAGGTAACAGCCTAAGCCGAGGTGTGCCGTGCGCCCTTGCTGAGTGCCTTAAGCGCTCGCCTTATTAGTCCGGTGAAGCTGTGAAGACCTTGCAAAGTCAATAACGTAGTCAGTTCGAGAAAAAAAAAACTCCCGTGACCCTTTCATCGCCGCGGCATATTTTGTTTCGATTGACGATTTTAAACTCGTAATATCTTTTGAATGCAACGGCAGATTTTAATAATTCAAAAAGTTATCTACACGTACTGAGACTGTCTTACTTAAATAATAATTTATTTGGATAAGGATTAATATAAAGACCTGAATAACATGGTCTTTTAGGCATGGTCTGGTTTTTGTTAAGATTTCATTCACAAATGTAGTTATAGTGACATAATCACAATAGCTGGACATATGGTACAGGTATATGGACAGGTATAGATATCAATATGTTCTTTAATATTGTAGAACATATTTTTGTTCTATCATTCATAGTTTCCGCAGCGCATGCGATGAAAGCCATTTTATGGCAATATTTTTCATACCTTTATTGAAATTTTCTAGGTAGAATCATTTTAATTGGTTTAAATTCTAAACAATAAGGAGGAAAAAAATATTCAGTAGAAATATCACAATTCAAGTTATTTACACACGTTCCAATTTATTTACACAATACAAGATAACAATTTATATACATATTTTAAATATAACTTTGTATAAAATTAATGACAGACGCTAAAAACATACGTATAAAATTTGGATCAAAGTAAGTATTAGGTAGCACAAGGTACAATGACGAGACGGCGAATATAAAAAATACTGTATAATGTATTCTATCTCATTCTCTCACACGTTAAATCCCATAGATTTATATATTAGTTTCCTTTTAATATCGCTTTTTTGTTTCATCGAGTTTGAAATCACAACAGGGCTTAAGAAGTTTTCATTTCAAAAATATATTTATTGGTAAAACATCCTTACAAAATGTATTTTAAGGTTAGGAGTTAACTGAAACTAATTTTTGGTGATGTTTTATCATAAGCATTATACTTTAACATTGTGTACTAACAAACAGATAGGCATTGTCTAAAAATGATTCCAATGAATCACTTGTTCTTAGTCGCTTGCAATAATATTTATCAACCATCAAAAATCTGAAAAGTATAGACACGTTAAATTTACATTATATTATATGTAATATAATAATAATAACTTATATAACTATTACGGCGAACAAGCCCGAAATAATATTGTGCTATCCTGCTCTACAACAAATCTCCGTTAAAGGGCTAATCCCAGCTCAACTCGACGGATATCCGAGGAGTGCTAATCCCAGCTAAACTCGACGGATATCTGAGGAGGTTGGGATTTCGAGATAGGCCAGCTATAGTAAATCACCAATGTGCTATCCTGCTCGACAAAAAATCTCCGTTAAAGGGCTAATCCCAGCTCAACTCGACGGATATCCGAGGAGGATGGGATTCCGAGATAGGCCAGCTATAGTAAATCACCGATGTGCTATCCTGCTCGACAACAAATCTCCGTTAAAAGGCTAATCCCAGCTCAACTCGACGGATATCCGAGGAGGCTGGGATTGCGAGAAAGGCCAGCTATCGCAGGTTTCAAACGTAATATATTGCTCGACAGCAAATTTCCGTTAAAGGACTATCCTCGACGGATATCTGAGAAGATTGGGATTACGAAAAAGGTCAGCTATAGCAAATCTCCAACGTGCTACCCTGCTCGAAAACGCTAGATTTATTCGGCGGCTCCTGTCCATAGCGCACTGAACTCTAGCTGACTTGTCGCTTCTGCTGGAAGTACTCCTGCCACTTAGTAAAAGTTGGATTTAATTTGATGAGGATTTTACCAGCATATAGGTAATTTTCAGTTTTGAATATCATTATAAATAAGTATGCTAAGCAATACTGAGAACATTTTATATAGTAGTTTTTGCGTGATGGGCGTACAACGAAAGAGTTCTATTTTGTTTGTTTATATAGAAGATATAGAGTATATATAAGTCTTTACCAAAGCATTTCACGTTCTATTTTTTTAATTTAAATGATTTCGGTAATTTACCTACTTAAAAGTTTAGCCGTTTCGAAAATTTTGCCGCTCCTAAAATCCTGCCTAAATCCACCACTGACTTTCATCGCCCTTGTAAATCATCTTGGGAGTTGAATGTCCACTAAGCCACCTACGATGTAGAAGGAAGTCCTATGCAAATCTTCATGGCACCGGTGGCAGTTTCGATGGTGCGTTAATATATTAGTCAGTTATTCTTTTATACATGTATATGGAAGATAAATACGAAATGATGCTAGTAATAAAAATACATATTTACCTCAAACACTTATTATATTACAGTATCAAACTTCGAAGACCTTGTTTCAATTCAGCATTTAATAGTGATACGGTATGATGATAAACCAATAATATAATCTACGCACATTACTTGTGAATAACAACTTTTTCTATATCATAAGAGGCAAACGAACAGGCGGGCCACCTAAGTAACCACCGCCGTCCATAGCAAGGCCAGGGAAGTTACAAGTGCGTTGCCGGCTTAACTTGGTTTCACCTAGGATTTAGCTCTCGTCATGTTCAGTATCATCTTTCCCTCATTGCCATCAGCAGAGTAAGGAAGTGAATATAGCTTAAAAAACTTATTTCAATAATCTAGGATAGAGGAATATAAGTACAAACAGTTATATGTAACAAACGAATTAATTATCAATAGGAATAAGGATAATCATAGTTATATTTTTAATGAATTCGTGTAACCCGCTAGTATATAATATTTTGTACTAGTGATGTAATGAATGTTCACATTCACAAAAATCGTATAAATATTTTGTTAATATGATTTTTACAAATACTTCATATTTTGCTTATAAAAATAGAATAATAAGTACTAAATTTAATGTAAGCTAAAAAAACAATAAATACACGAATATGCTTTGATGAAACAGAATTCTAGGCAGTCTGATCATTTAGAATTCCATAATGAAAAATCAAAATGGTGGTTGTTGATAGCTGTTACCCTTACCTCCTCTTACCCTTCAGCAGTTTTGCCGAAGTTACTCAAGTATCAGTTACTCTCTACAACGCTATTTGTTATACATTAAAGATCTTTTCAATTCCGGTATTTTTGGGCAAGCAAACCATAGCACCGTTTCAGAGAGTTATGTATCAACAGGTTAATAGAACTTGCGAACTGAGATAGGGCATCATTAACCGTGTGAAATTGTTCGTTCGGTTTGTATCCAAGCGGAGTAGCAACCATCCCGGCAAGAACGAAGAAGTTCGAAAATTCTTATCTTTGTCGTACTGTGAAGATGTGGAATAGCCTCCCAGCCAGTGTGTTCCCTTCCTCTTATGACATGGGGTCCTTCAAACGAGGCGTGAAGAGGCACATGTGCAGGTCGGCATGATAGCGACGACTGCCGTTGTTATTTAACACCGACGGTCACCGTTACTTATGGACTGTACTGTACTTTCCATCAGGTACCGTACAGTCACTTTGCTGAACCACTTTAAAAAAAAAATCTCCGCTTGGATACAAACCGAACGAACAATTTCACACGGTTAATGATGCCCTATCTCAGTTCGCAAGTTCTATTAACCTGTTGATACATAACTCTCTGAAACGGTGCTATGGTTTGCTTGCCCAAAAATACCGGAATTGAAAAGATCTTTAATGTATAACAAATAGCGTTGTAGAGAGTAACTGATACTTGAGTAACTTCGGCAAAACTGCTGAAGGGTAAGAGGAGGTAAGGGTAACAGCTATCAACAACCACCATTTTGATTTTTCATTATGGAATTCTAAATGATCAGACTGCCTAGAATTCTGTTTCATCAAAGCATATTCGTGTATTTATTGTTTTTTTAGCTTACATTAAATTTAGTACTTATTTTTCTATTTTTATAAGCAAAATATGAAGTATTTGTAAAAATCATATTAACAAAATATTTATACGATTTTTGTGAATGTGAACATTCATTACATCACTAGTACAAAATATTATATACTAGCGGGTTACACGAATTCATTAAAAATATAACTATGATTATCCTTATTCCTATTGATAATTAATTCGTTTGTTACATATAACTGTTTGTACTTATATTCCTCTATCCTAGATTATTGAAATAAGTTTTTTAAGCTATATTCACTTCCTTACTCTGCTGATGGCAATGAGGGAAAGATGATACTGAACATGACGAGAGCTAAATCCTAGGTGAAACCAAGTTAAGCCGGCAACGCACTTGCAACTTCCCTGGCCTTGCTATGGACGGCGGTGGTTACTTAGGTGGCCCACCTGTTCGTTTGCCTCTTATGATATAGAAAAAGTTGTTATTCACAAGTAATGTGCGTAGATTATATTATTGGTTTATCAACTCACCCACATCACTTGAACACACATATGAGATCATCTCTGTCACACACGTGCACATACATACACATGGTGGGAGGGTTTTGTTTTTTTCCCTCATCGAACTGAATCGAATAGTTTAGTTCATTTCATTCCAATATACACGTATGCATTTATGAATCATGCAATTTCGATTGTATGGTTCACAAATGTATATATGTATGAATAGCTTAGAATAGCTTAGCTAGGTCAGTTCGGGTTTCTCAGGTAACAGCCTAAGCCGAGGTGTGCCGTGCGCCCTTGCTGAGTGCCTTAAGCGCTCGCCTTAGTAGTCCGGTGAAGCTGTGAAGACCTTGCAAAGTCAATAGCGTAGTCAGTTCGAGAAAAAAAAAACTCCCGTGACCCTTTCATCGCCGCGGCATATTTTCATAGCGCACTGAACTCTAGCTGACTTGCTTGACTAGCTTCTGCTGGAAGTACTCCTGCCACTTAGTTCAACGATAAGTAACAGAGATGTTTAAAATCATACTTACATAATAATAATATATAGTATAGATAAAAATATCGTGCTAATTTTTTTAAATAAAGACCAAGTGTATAAGAAGTAAAAAATATATATATCCAAATATCTCTAGTAGTTTTTGCGTGATGGGCGTACAACGAAAGAGTTCTATTTTGTTTGTTTATATAGAAGATATAGAGTATATATAAGTCTTTACCAAAGCATTTCACGTTCTATTTTTTTAATTTAAATGATTTCGGTAATTTACCTACTTAAAAGTTTAGCCGTTTCGAAAATTTTGCCGCTCCTAAAATCCTGCCTAAATCCACCACTGACTTTCATCGCCCTTGTAAATCATCTTGGGAGTTGAATGTCCACTAAGCCACCTACGATGTAGAAGGAAGTCCTATGCAAATCTTCATGGCACCGGTGGCAGTTTCGATGGTGCGTTAATATATTAGTCAGTTATTCTTTTATACATGTATATGGAAGATAAATACGAAATGATGCTAGTAATAAAAATACATATTTACCTCAAACACTTATTATATTACAGTATCAAACTTCGAAGACCTTGTTTCAATTCAGCATTTAAGATGAGGGAAAAAAACAAAACCCTCCCACCATGTGTATGTATGTGCACGTGTGTGACAGAGATGATCTCATATGTGTGTTCAAGTGATGTGGGTGAGTCACTGTATCGCGATAATAATATCTCGAGGGCTCCATCCCGGGACAACCTCGGCTCGAGATATTATTGAGAGCCACGTAGTGTAAGGGAACGAAAGAGAAATCCTTCCTTCGCAGCGGCGCGCGGGTCGGTTACGCGTGCGTGGGTGCAACACGCATTTGAAAAGATCGAATTTAAATTTAATGAAAGGCGTCGGCGCTGGAATCTAAAAATAGACAGCAAAAATTATTATTATTACTCGATCGTTTTAGGGGGAGATAGACGTAAATACACGGATTTACTGTATCTATATGAGTTATTTATATTGAACGGCGGCACGCGCGAGCCGTTGTAGGGTATGGCCCAGTCATGCTGAAACCAGTAATATCTTCAGCGTGGCTCTACCACGTACATCTTATCATTTTATTAGGTTAGCATAATCATAAATCATACCCTCGAACAGAAGACATTTCTTTCTGTAAGATTTGCGATTCTGGGTTGGCCAGTTATCATATTCGCTGTTTACGTAATATTCTCATTTTATAAATAAACTAGCGGCCCGTCCCGGCTTCCCACGGGCGAACAATTGTTTTAAACATTTCGGATAAACATATGTGTAAAATGAGAATATTACGTAAACAGCGAATATGATAACAATATTACGAGAACTTTCCTCTAAACAAAATTTTGATATAAATTATAACACAACATTATTATATAATTATTAAGCGTGATAAAAAATAATATAACTATTTAATATACATGTAATATTATTTTAACATTGTTTTGTATTAACTCTTGACTATATACGCACAAGGTCAAATTTACGACTATATTCAGAGCAGCCAAAGGGGTTGATGAGGACTGTAACAAAAAAGCTTTTTAATTCTAGAATGAAGAAGCTAGTACAAATATAATATACATAGCAAGTTATTTTATTGTATTTAATGACAACGCAGAAGGAAATGTATATGGAAGAAGAAATGTATACAAATTAGCTGCAAAATTAACGTGTGAGTGACGTTAATTTATCAGCACTAAAGCGATAAACGTATTTAGATGTTTTTTCTTGTGATTTGTTTGTAAAAATTTGATATTTGTAGCTTATTGACCTTTAGGTTATCTTTAAGATACTGTATTAGTTATCAATACATGGGTAACGGTCAGTCTAAACTGTGCTTTACTTGGGTGAGTACTGAAGAAATATTTCTTGCAATAAAGTGTTGTTAACTTATAAAACTAAAATCATAAGTTAGCCTAGGAGGTAGGTCTAAATGTGGCAATGATTTTAAATGTAACTTAAGGTTCTAATGAATCCTAAGGTAACGTTTGACGATAATTTGGCAACCTAAGGCTAATAGTGAATTTGAATATAAATGTTGATTTGGTAAAATCCCTAGATCCGTAATTTTTTGTAAACATATATTAAATTATATCTCCGTTATGATGATATAATTGACATAAATTCTAATGTCTAAATACCTTTCCCTTATCGGCATATAAATGACTGTTGCTCAGAATGTACCGTACATTTATGAAAGTATTTGGCATCAAACTCAATACTGTTTTTAATTATAGCACGAGAAAGTTACAGGAAAAAAATGTAGTGGTGTGATAGTTGAACCTAGGCATCTATCAACGAATATTTCATAATTGTTAACGCTATCAGGTGACGGTGAATGCAAATTTGAACTTGAGAAATCTTCTTATAATATCACCGTATGCGTGAAAATATAGAACTATAGATTTCTCGGAGTTTGAACCTATACCTTGTAGTATATGGTGATTACGCCCATAGTTTTCTTCAGGAAGTGGTAGTGGGTCTCTTACAGGTTGATGTGATGTGATGCGTAGTGCAATCTAAAACCAATGGTGAGCATTGAGATATTCATAATCCATAGGAAGTCATCGCTGTCTTTTCGCCGTAAGCTTTTAAGCGACAAACTAAAAGAGAGCTACATTACCCTGGTTTGTGACAAAGTGTATGGTAGTTGCAATACATTCGAGTACAAACACTATACTCCTCCACTTTACTGTTGGATATAAATCGGCTAATCCCGGAACGAACACATCTAAGCATACCTAACAGCTAAGAGACTTACAAGCTAGTATAACAGCGACGATCAGTAGTGCTTCGCCGACTTCCTGGTGGTTGTTGTTGTTCTTTTATTGTACTGTGCTTAGCATCAGACGTGGTCTAATACTATGCAATATTACTATAGAAAATGATGTTTCTGTTACAGGTGCTCATGTAAGACATACAAAATGTGCCTGACAAGACTAATTCTAATATTATCTTTAAGCTTGCTGGTATCAGATATCACCCTCACACTTGCCGACGACTTTCTGATAGATTTGCTATATAATAGTGTCAATGTCGGCGCATATACCATGGCTGTTGCTCAGACTAGGGACCTAGAAAAGTTTGAGAAGACTGACGTCATCGAAGACGTTGTCACTCGACTCCTCACAGACGGGAAACGAAACCTCATTGAGTACGTCTACCAGCTATGGAAGCAGGGTCTACAGAAAACTGTCAGAAATCACTTCCCCGTAGAATTCCGACTTATCGTGGACGGAACTTTTGTTAAACTCGTTAATAGAAGAGACGATTTTGCTCTCATGTTGGCAGGAACCCCAGACAATGACGGCGATAGGCTGTCATATAGTGATGGAAATGACAAAATAAGTCACCGTGTCAGTTGGAAAATGATCCCAATGTGGGATAACGATAGAGTGTATTTTCAAATTTATAACACGTACCGAATGCAGTATCTGAAGTTGCAAGTAGACAGTGACAGTGATGGAGATCACAAGGCTTTCGGTTCAGAGGACTTCCTATATTACAATATTGTCATTACTACTCAACTGGGAGTTTTATGAATGTTAAGATTTCTCTATCGAAATGTATCGCTACTAAATAGTTCCTAAAGAAAAACATAATAATAAACGCCTATATAATAAATCTGACGAATCCTCTATGAGCCAATAAAAATGTAACCAAATCAAATCAAAAATACTTTATTCAGTTTAGGCCCTAATAAGGCACTTATGAACGTCAAAGACTACTACCGGTTCGGAGACTATTATATAACTCACTAGCTAGTACCTATAACTTTGCTCTTCTGAAAATGGTTTTGTTGTTTCGTAAGAATTACATTATATTTCGTCTGAAATAATTGTAAGCTGTCTTTTATTTTTTTCTATATCACAATATTGTCATGACTACTCAACTCCTATGACCCTTTTATGAATGTTAAGATTTCTCAGTCAAAATTTATCGTTACTAAATAGTTTCTAAAGAAAAAGATAATGATAAACGCCTATATAATAGATCTGACGAATCTATGCACCAATAAAAATATAACTAAAGACATTTATATATATTGAATACGAGTTATTTTGGTCCATAAATTCATAATGTATCAACAAAAATTTGTTACTACAGCGCCACATATCAGATTTGAGTATAGCGAAAAACTGTTATTGCGGAAAACAAATTTATCATGTGAACGAGACCTCAATCCGATAGTCCTTCAGAGCTTACATAGAAAAAGGGTCACAAGATCGCGCGAGTATGCTCCACTGCCCTGTGTGCTTAGTGTGAGTTTGCAAAAATATATCGAATAACTTTAACTATGCGATCACCGAGGTTACGGGAAACGTAATGAGACCCGAGTATATGCGAGTGTGAGTTCATTTTATGTTGGCGATTCGTTTGACGTTGTCTCACCGTATAAAATGATTAGTTTGTTTTTATTATGTTGGCAATGTTAACGTCATATGATACCCCGACCAAATTGAAAAGTTTCTATAAACAATATACTCTTCAACAAAACTAGCTACGCATCGATTTAGGCGGGTTACGTAAGCAAACGCAGATTTGTTTATTTACTTGATAGATTTGTGAATGTTACATTTCTACAAATTATACTTTTTAGACAAAATGTACTACATTTATGTACACAAAATCGGTAATTTCGTTACACAAAAATGTAAACTAATCAATGACATTAGAAGAAATTATATGAAACAGTAAGTGTTTGAGGTTATTACATTTGCCGTAAAATGTTATTGTTTTACTGAATTTGTGTTGTAATTATAATGCTATTTATATATTTTAGATACGGGCATCTTATTAAGGTCCAAGGAAGAGTTGGCTTCTTTAACTTGTAGACTTAAATTGAACAATCACTTATTAAGATCAACAATATTTACCTTTATTTTCAATGTAACTCGTAGTGATGAAGACTTTAGATTTGTTTGTCGTATAAGTTATTTACACAAACACTGTAATGCTTTCTTTATGAAGTGATACCTTTTCATAATATGTATCTCCATAAGATCTTCTAATGGATCATTGCTACTGCGAACTTTTGTTTGAACAATGGCCATATTATTTCTTATATCTTGTACTCTCAGTATTTTGAACATTTTCAACACAAAAATAACGTACTCCTATATAATTTATGCTATAAAAACACTTTTACGCTACAAAGCTAAACTTTTCACGACAAAAATCACAGTGAAACATATACTAGCGTAAATATGAATATGTTTCGGTTTGGAACGTCAAAATGGCACTTCATTGTAACTCGCACTCGCAAATAAGCATTTACGCGCCTTTACGTACTCGCGCATACTCGCGTTTCGAAACTTGATACCTATAAAGTAAACAAACAAAACTCGCACTCACAAACTATGTCTGACAAGTGAGCAACTAGGTGGCGCTTTTAAAATCCTTTTTTTCGAACTGACTATGCTATTGACCTGGCAAGGTCTTTACAGCTTCACCGGACTCAAGTTTTTTAATCGTTTATATGTATTATATGTTTATATGTATTGTATAAGTAAAATAATGTAATTTCAAAGAAAATAGTTATGCATAAAACATCGTGTTTTTCTGCCACGGACTTGGTTATGCGGCAACAGACACTCTGTCACCTGTAGGTTTACTATTGAGGTCTCTGGTGGCGTAGACCTCATTGATATACTAATACGTGCTACAGACTTTAATAACTTAATTTTCAAATTGGTCTATCAGTAATTTAGTGCATATTAAAAAGACGTAGCTTAGAAAATATATCACATATTACACCTGGATTGCATAACACCAGGTCTAGTATGACGTATAAAACCGTAACCTTATGTATTTGAAATATAAAAAGAGCCTAATAATATTATTAAATTTAAAACCGTTAAAAACGTTTTTGCAATGAATTATTAAAGCGGCTAAAACGAAATTAAAATACCAGAAGCAATAAAACCAATTTTTCTTTTGACCTTCTCAAAATATCAAATAGTAGTGTTGTCTATGGAAAATATTAATTCTTCTTTGTAAATGTAGCAAAGTAACGCAAAGGAACACGAATAAATAGAACTATGAGAACAGTTGCTGGTTTTACCGGAGAGCACTGAGCAAAAAGCTTGGCGTGCCTTGGTATGAAATGTGTACGGAATTATTAAAGGGGGCCAATTCAATTATTGTGACTACTACATAACCATTAGACTACTTAGGGAATTGAGCACTACAACTGCCCCTTCCTAAGAACATCGTGTTTTTCTGCCACGGACCTGGGTTTGCGGCAACAAACACTCTGTCACCTGTAAAACCATACCGGAGAGCACTGAGCAAAAAGCTTGGTGTGCCTTGGTATGAAATGTGTACGGAATTATTAAAGGGGGCCAATTCAATTATTGTGACTACTACATAACCATTAGACTACTTAGGGAATTGAGCACTACAACTGCCCCTTCCTAATCAAAGACCCAGAGGTAGTCCCAACAGAAATTGAAAGGTTGTGTAGTGTGTTGAAAGGTTGACAGATATGAAGAAGTGCAAAGTTCCCAAATGCTATGTCCAGGACAGAGCGAAGTGGGGAAAAAAAGCACGGAAGCCTGACCCCACCACCATATGGAACAAATAGTCAGGAAGAGAGAGCTCAATCCAATTATACCACTCCTTATACATATTATAAATTTATTTATGAGAACTGGAACATTTGCTCCAGTATTTAACATATCGATTACTCATCCAATCTATAAAACTGGTGTTAGAAGAAGAATTATTAAAGTTTACAGTAAAATGCCTAGGTGTCTGGTCTAGGTTTATTTAATGTAATATCCAGACTTCTTCCAGGACAGAGCGAAGTGGAGAAAAAAAGCACGGAAGCCTGATCCCACCACCATATGGAACAAATAGTCAGGAAGAGAGGGCTCAATCCAATTATACCACTCCTTACACATATTATAAATTTATTTATAAGGACTGGAACATTTGTTCCAGTATTTAAGATATCGATTACTCATCCAATCTATAAAACTGGTGTTAGAAGAAGAATTATTAAAGTTTACAGTAAAATACCTAGGTGTCTTGTCTAGGTTTATTTAATGTAATATCCAGACTTCTGAGTATACTGTTTTTTGTCATTGTCAATATAAGAAACTATATATATGACTAAATATTGACAATTGGTAGATTAACAGATTGAATTACATGCTGGAAGTACGAAGGAACACAGCAATATTCCAGAAATTATGAACAGTTGCTTTTACAAAGGAAGATTTATCTTGTGATGTAAATAAAGTTTTTTTTATCATCATGGGCGTATACTGGTTCCTGCATTTTTTTACACGTTTGTTCTCAGTTAGTCTTTATAGAAAGTGAGGACGAGACTCAGAATGTTCTGTTTCTGAAGACCACTGTTATATGAATTAATAACGATATACACGCTAAATATTGACAATTGGTAGATTAACAGATTGCATTACATGCTGGAAGTACGAAGGAGAACAGCAATATTCCAGATATTATGAATAGTTGCTTTTACAAAAGAAGATTTATCTTGTAATGTAAATAAAGTTTTTTTGAAATAATCATGGACGTATCCTGGTTCCTGCATTTTTTTACACGTTTGTTCTCAGTCAGACTTTATAGAAAGAGTCTTAGAATGTTCTGTTTCTGAAGACCACTGTTATATGAATTAATAACGATATACACGGCAGTGAGTTCCGTTCCTTTGTGGTTCGCTTAATCAACGAAGGCGAAAAATACTTCTGGCGGATAAACGGAACATCTTTTATGCTTTGAGGTTTTAGCGTTTGACCACAATCTAGGCTGATGTTAAATGACGAAGTGATCTAAGATGGTAAGCACGCTAAACGTAGAGGGAACTAGTTCTCAAGTGCAGCTGCCAGCTGCCAGAACACACCAACAGGTGCTTCAATAAACCTTCTACTTGAGGTTGGTAACTAGTGAGGCGGACTTAGTAAAAGACATACAACCAGCCTTACATCGATTTTTTTTTTACGTCGTTGGTGGCAAACGAACATGTGGGTAACCTGATGTTAAGTGATCACCACCGTCCATGGACACTAACAACACCAGAGGAGTTGCAAGTGCGATGCCACCCTTTGGGGGGAAGGGTTAGGGGAGGGAGAGGGAGAGGAGAGGGGAGGGGAGGTGGGCCTCCGGCGCTCTCACTGATCGAACGAAACGCAACAATACAAGCACTGTTACTTCACGTCGGTTTTCTATGAGAGGGTGGTACTACCCCGGACGAGCCGACCCATTCATGCTGAAACCAGTAATATTATTTATTATTTATCTTACGCTCGATATTTAGCTAAAATTGTAAAACCTGCTGAGATACTTAGTCGTCTGTTTATCGATGAGAAAGTTAGTGTCGTAGTGAATGAAGACAGTGATGAAGACTAATCAAGTTATTGTTTCTATTAAAATTTTTATTTTTGTTGTATCCTAATTCAAAATTATTCCCGGTTGTCTGGAAAAATATAAAATTCACCTCCAAATGTGTTTTGAATTACTTATAGCCTTTTTACATACTTTATGTTTACCTTTTGAAAAGATAAATTTCTGGTAAAAAAGAAATTTTCTATGTATTTTTTCCAGCAAACAAAAAAAAAAGTGCGTTAAAAGGACGAATTTCAGGAAAAAATGAGTTTTTAATTTTTTTGACATTGTTCCACCACTTCAAAAAATCAGAAAAAATTTGTGAGTGTCGAGGAGTGTAAAATACATGTTCTGACAAATTTTGGTAATTGACATATTTCAAAAACCCTAAAAAAACAAGATTTTAATTTTCTTTTCTTCGTTAAAAATCGACTTTTCGTTGAAAAACCATGATCGTAAGATATTTTTATGTTTAAAACTCCTAAGAATAAGAAATTTCAATATAAAAATGAAATTAAAATAAAAAAAAACACGTTTTTTTGAATATCTCGAACGTCGTTTGAGTAAAAGGGCTAAAAATTGGTGTGAATTATTTTTATTTGATGCCAAATCGATCCCCTAAGTGTGGGTCAAAAAAGCCATGGGGGTAGATTTCCTATATTTATCCGGCTATGCCCTTTGGTAGGAATATTCTTTTCACCGAGTAGAGGTCAGCTAAGAACGGATTTTACGAAATTAAACCCTCAAGAGGGGTTGCGGAGGCGTTAATTAAAAAAAATCACATTTTAAAACTACAGCTTCTTATAGGTATGAAAATTAGTCAGGATATTCTTTTTGGCATGTTTGAATTTATTATATTATATTTTTTTAATATATATTTACTTATTTTATTTATAAAAAAAATGTGAATTCCAATCTGTTTTGTTTTGTTTGTGCGTTTAGAACTCTGAAACTAGGCTGGAATAGAGTTCGGGAATAAAAATAAAAAAAAATGCAGGGTGTAAAAAAAAAAAAAAGTCAAAATATTTAATTAATAGCTGCAATAACCACATTAGCTTCTTTCAATAAAGTTGGTTTTTTTTTGTATAGAGAGATAAATTAAATATGATTTTTAAGGGTAATGTCAAAAATTTGAAGGTTTTCTTGATGAAAAGTGGAGGAATGTCATCTGGCCCGGCCCCTTTACTAGCTTCAATTTTCTTAATAGCTTTTAATATGCATTCCTCTCTTATTAAGATGTTACTGAATGAATTTTGAGGGAAAATTGTTGTCTTGGTTGACGTATTAGTATTGATGCAAGTTGGATCAGAGTAAACTGAAGAAAAGTGATCAGCAAATAATTTACAAATAGATTCACCAGTGTTAGCTATTCTATTGCCTAACTTCATCTCAGTTGGTATTTCGGAAATTCCCTTTCTTCGTGCCTTTACAAAAGACCAAAATTTTTTCGAATTTTGTGGCAAGCACTTCTCTATGCTTTCAACATAGCTATTATAACTACATCTAATCGCCGACTCAATGCGCTTATTCAGTAACTTGGTCTCTATAAGATCTCTTGGATTATTATATCGTTTGTATTTTAATCTAATCTTCTCTTTTTCAGAAATTAATGATATTAAGGATCTCGTATACCAAAACGGATATTTTCGATTACGTTTTTTTATTTTTGGAACAGTACACGCTATTATAGAATTTATGATATTATAACATTTTTGTGTTATGACATTGACATTCCTTCCCAATTTATCGTGCACAACTTAAAGTTTACGAATTTGTAGTCTGTTTTCCTGAAATTCTTGGTTGCGAATACTTTCTCCTTGAGAAAAGGTACAACTATGAAATTAACAGATACGACAAGTGCAGGATGGTGAACGTCTAGCTTGCTTAAATAAGACGAAGTTTCATTTACAACAATAGTATCAATATTTCCTAAGATTAAATCTAAAATTTTTTGGTTACTATTTTCTACAAGATTGAACTGGTTAAGATTATTACGAGACATAAAATCAAACAAATAGTTAGCTATTGAGCTCGCAGATCTAGATGGGATTACTAGATTACTGTGGGGGTCAATTTCCCATTTTACAAAAGGTAAATTAAAATCACCAAAAATTATTGTTTCACATCGAGTAGCTTCAAAAACTTTATCTGAATTTTGTAAAAATCTTTCTAAAGCAGGAAGCGTTATTGGAGGTGGTAGATAGACAGCACACAGCATAACTTCTTTTACTATTCCATTGATTTTTACTTTCAGCGAGATCCATATATCTTCACAAGTGCTTTCGTAATGAAATATCCGTTTCGATTGGAATTTTTTGGAAACTGCTATTAAAACCCCTCCTCCTGTTTTCTCTCTTAAATAAGTAGTTTGTCTATCTCTGCGGTAAATAATATAGTTCTCATGAAACAGTTCATTATCAATTCGCGATACTTCATAGCATAAAGTACATGAATAGAATAATGATACAAGAATTATACAAAAATAACGATATAAAATTATGAATAAAAGTACGCATATTATGAAATGTGGAATTATAGATGTGTGTATTGAATTATCGAGTTATGGATTTATAGAATATGTGAAGTATAGATAAAATCATGTATATTAATAGATAAATATTGACTTATGCATGCATAGAATTACTGAGTTATGGATTGTATAGAATTAAGTGTGTTAGTATAGGGTGACTTATAGATTACATTCGCGTTAAGTAAGGAATTACGTGATAGATTTGTGTAAAATGTAATAAATGTATTGTATGTGTATGGAATATATAGCGTGTGTGTTTGGAGACATTCGTAGAATATTATATTACTAGTGGGCGCCCAGTGGTCGACATTCGACCATAATTCATTGATTTTTTAAAGTTTGTACTTTATTCGGCTTCTTTTGTCAAAAGGTATATATATCTTTCATTCCGATATACACGTATTCATTTGTGAATCATGCAATTTCGATTGTATGATTCAGAAATGTATATATGTATGAATAGCTTAGAATAGTTAGCTAGGTCAGACGCGACTTTTTACAGGTACCCTTGTGTATGTTACCTAAAACCCAAATCGGTTGAGTGCCTTAAGCGCCAACCTTAGTAGTCCGGTGAAGCTGTGAAGACCCTGCCAGGTCAATAGCGTAGGCTGTTCGAGAAAAAAAAAGATATACCTACTTCTATTATCAAAGGTTTTCATCATGGCTACTCAGTTATTTGCCACTTTTTTAAATTGTATAAACATAAAAAGCGGTTACATAAGGTGGTAAGGCTCTCAAATTCTAAGTAAAGATAACTTTACGAAAATAAAGAAATTTATCGCAACTCATGACACAATTATCAATTAATTTTACACGATATCATGGGTAGGTGGTATTTCTGGATGATATTGAATTAAATGTAGTATGTACATTATAAGAAATAGTGATACACCCAATATGATTGTTTGGAAAAGTAATGGATACGCAATAGAATCAAATAATGTATCCAAAACAAAGAAGCTTTTAATACTACCATTAACTTTTGAAAATGAATTCTTTTTTGTTCAAAATTTATCATCGACTGTAATAAATATAATTGCTACATCAAGTTGAACTAAGAATCTAAGTCGTGGATTACTTTCATGCGCAAACAAATTTTCTTATTTTGGTTTTACAAAGTATTTTTGGCTCATTTTTTTTATTGAATCATCATTCTCCACAAAACAATACAAAACGTAAACATACTCACTATTGACTTTGACTTTGGTAATGTAGCTTTACTCTTATGACAATATGAAGCAAAGTGAAAGCAGTCCGGGCACCTAAAATTTTCAATAAAACCTAATAGAATAATCATTGTTTCAGTGGTTCCATAAATTTATTAAAGTTAATTATTTAAATTATGAATTTACATATTATATTATTATAAAATTAACCTACAATTTGACCAGTTGATTTCAGAGGGCATGTAAGGCATGCAACGTTAGTCATGTTAAAAATATTAAAGAG